>OLMU01004471.1:0-15494 GCA_900291995.1 Licmophora abbreviata | reverse complement strand
GCAGAGAAACCAAAACTCCAACGTGGGAAGCGACGGAAGAAAGAACCAGAACTGGGCCGTCACCTGTTCTGCAATCACCTTTTCCATCACGTTCGTCGTGGTCGCCATGCAGCTTCACCCCATCTCCTCAATTTTTGTAGTTGGCACAAAGCTAGAAGGTGCCATCTGCATTATCCTCTTGGCCTTCTGGGCTGCGACCGTCGCCATTGTCAGTGATGCGTCTAATGGACTGGCGGTCAACTCGGATGGAACGGTTGACAACGGCAATCTCTACTATTTCTCGTGGTAAGACACGTCCCGGTGTGTTGAGGATCGGAGTTCTCTGCGCTCCCTTTCTGACCTCCCGTTTCCAAACTTCTATCAACAGGGCGGGCTTTGTCACCTCGGTCTTACTCATGGTTTCCTACCTCCGCGGAGTCTTCGGTGTCGACGTCCCAGGAGAAATGAAAAGCCGTGCTGCTCGTCTTACTGCATGGTCGGCGCTTCTTGCCTCGCTTATGATTGTCATGGGCGCCTGCGCCAAGATCTTTGATCAGCAGTGCAGCCCACGGGTGGAAACGGATACGTTTTGTACGCGCACAACGTACGGACTCTCCTATAGTGCAATTGGCACCGTCTTTTCTCTGGTCATTGTTGGCATGAAGCTTGCTACTTCCGCAGCTCCGTTCATGCTGGAAGCGGGCATGTCGTTCATCCTCACGGCCATGACTGGCTTTGGTGTTGCGTTCCTAACGTCTGCAAAGGGACCAGGTGCGCCCCTTGGCAACTTGTACTACTTTAGCTGGATTTCCCTCCTTTGCTCGGCCATCCTAACTGCGAACTGCGTTGAAGAATACAAGGGTCATGGAGCGGTTGCCTCTGGCGGCGACGAGGCAGGCGACATCCCGATCGAAACTTTGGACGAACAGATCTAAAGAAGAGAGATCAGAATACAGTAGAGAATACAGAGTGAATTTCTTCATGTCATGGCAACTTCGCTAAATGGGATTGAGTGTGTCCTCTCAGTTATAGCCGCTAGATGCTGCGTACGGGAATGCAACGATGTAACGTCAGAAAGATCACCGATAGGACGCCACCCGACAGCGATAGGCCCAATCAAAGTTCCTTCTTGTCGTCCACTGATTCCGACGGTGTATTGACCATAACGGACAGTACATAACTCCAGATCGACGTTATCATGAGCACCAGCAGTGACGAGTAGAACTCCCCCTTTTCGTCTTCGTCCGTCGCAACCTCGTCGATGTGTGCGAAAGTGAGGTGCGCTCGGATGAAGTCTTCCACCATTTCGTTGAAACCAATGCGATCAAGATAGGCCGTGCAAGCTGCCCCAATAAGTATGGCCGTCAAACCAATCGGATAATTGGAAGCAAGAGACTGAACGTACTTTTCCGGCCAGCCAAACACCAATCCGCACGTCAGTGAATGACTGAGAGGAATGAAAAAGAAGTATACAACCGAATAAATGCTGGAAGCTGCGTACATGTGTTCCAGCTTACTGACTGCGCCATTGAAGAGGATCATGAAGATGACATTGCTCAAAAGACCCGCGATTCCGAAGCGTACTTGCAAAGGAATCTTGCTCAGGGACGGGTGAAACAACCGTGGGGCGCTCTTTGGTTTCTGGCCCATCTTCCCGAAATTTTCACCGCTAAACTCTTCGTAAAGCCTATCGTTCGAGATGCTTGCTTGCATCGCACAAAGGGGCGATTATGAACACAGATGTATCGATGATGGTTGCTGAAGACTGAAGACAAGATAGGTTCACCATGTTCATCAACGACGAACCAATGTTTGACGTGTCGAGCTCTGTGATGTTGTTTCATGATGTTGACCTCGAACTGTTTACTCTTTACCGGTTACGTGATTTTTCATACGCCATCCGCAGTATAGTTTCTACGAGCGAAAGAGCCCTTTCGGCAGCCGCACAGCACGCACTCGCCGTACTATATTTTGTGATTTCAAGATGGCGATCATCAGTGAGTGGTTTACATCATCGCTTCTTGCGGTTCGTTGTGATAAAGCGTCTTCAAAGAGGCATCAATGAATAGTTGGAAGGAAGATATAGCGAGAATGAAGTTTGACGAACGAAAGAAGAAAGCTCGGTCGTTTTTGCCATGGCATCCATGTTCCTGGGAGCCCAGAACCCGTTGATCCTATTCGTGCACCACCTGTGGCGACTGCGGGACACCAAAGAGGCTGAAGGAGGGATCAGTCCTCCTACTTTTTACAATTCTCATACTTGTGACTCATCACCTTGCTCATTTTCTGCTACTACAGAGTCTGGAAAAGTTGTTATTGTGCTTGCTGGGCGTCATGCCGGCAAGAAGGCTGTTGTCGTCAAGACGTTTGATGACGGAAACAGTGACAAACGCTTTTCACACTGTCTCATTGCCGGGATTGCGCGCCAACCACGAAAGGTCACCCGATCAATGTCAAAGGAAAAGGTTGAAAAGCGTTCCCGAGTCATGAAGCCGTTTATCAAGTATGTCAATGTACGTCACATCTTCCCCACTCGCTATGTTGTCGACCTTGATTTGAAGAAGGCTGTGGACGAGGCTGATCTTGTGGATACCGATAAGAGAAGTGACGTCAAAAAGAACCTGAAGAAGTTGTTTGAGGATCGTTATCTTAACCAGAAGGAGGTTACTAGCGAGAAGAAGGCAGCGGGTAGTTCCTACTTCTTCCAGAAGCTGCGGTTCTAAGCTTGAATAAATGAACACTGCAATATTTGCTCTGTAGCACTTTTTGAACTATCTCGTTGGATGGATTCTATAGGGACTCACCAAAGTCACTCTTAGAAAAGCGTACCAGGGATTGCAAGGTACAGAATATCCTCTAGCACGATGAGGAAGGACCACCAATGATTCCAGAGGAGTGGGAATACGGTTTGTCCACAGGAGGAAGACGCGAGTAAACTTGTCACGGAATAATAAGAAACCATAATGATCCTACTCTAGCTAGACAGCGCTGACTAGTGGCCTCTAGCGCCTGTAGGATGGGCACACACTTTTGACGCGTTCACGCGGAATTCGACACAAGGGAACGTCCTTCATTTCTTCTTCTTCTTTCCCAAGGTCAAGCCAGCGTCTAGAAGGCTGTCAAGATTGTCATCTTTCTTCGCGGCCTTCTTCTTTGTCTGCCCAGAAGACGATGCGCCGGCTGCTTTCTTTAAGCCCTTGGGGTCATTCGGATCGAAATCCTTCAGTACCTCAAAGCAACTGGTAGGGTCTGTTCCAACCTCGTGTTTCGCCGTGACGTGCAGGTAGAGCTGCGGTGGTTTGGAGTTGATCATGAATGTCTGTCGACAAAGTTTGCACATGAATGCTTCCGCATCATTCTTCGCCTTTGCAGAAGCCGCTTTGCGCTCTTCGTCCGACTTTCCCATCTTCTTTTGGTTCCTCTCGCCTGGTGATGGTGACACAGGAACAAAAGAGAGATAAGCGCAACCAGCGGCCAAACACATTGCAACCAGACTTTCCCTTTCGTGGAGTCTACGTACGTGCGGCTTGGGCCTTCTGAACATTAGAGCCCTTTCCCATGATTGTTAGAATGAGCTAAGATTGCTAGACTACCGCGGAATGAATTGATGTTTGTAGATAACCCTTCCTGGAGACGGAGAGAGAAGAGTCAGGGGAAGAGTCAGTCAAAATTAGTTGTGATCTCTCGTAAAGGCAGGAACAGAAATCCTCCCCATGAGAGGCAGAACATTTGTCGTTGTAGCCCATGAAACGGAGCTGGCGGCTTTGTTCAGACGTCCTCTTTTCGTATAACCTCCGCACGCGAAGCTAGCGCAACGTCAATGTTAGCGAGACAGAGAGACGAAAGTGATTTTCGTACCAAATTTAGGGGACTAGATTCAAAAGTGGCAGATGCCCAGACAGGTCCTTCTGAAGGCGTCAAAGGCGGACTGGATTGAACTGGGACGACGAGAAAACCGAAGGTCGTCGCTTGAGTGTGGTCCACGAATAAGGTCAATGGCAACAAACATCAGCCATTTCGCACGCGCGTCAACGTCACATCGTGTGGCCCATGGCGCGCCGAGAATATCATTAAATAAAAATTCTTCATAAATTAATACTCTGTTATAGTGGGAAAATGGCCGTTAGAAAAACTCCGAAAGCTGTCGTTTGAATATGTCATGAAAGCCTCGCCCATGCGAAGAACATCCTCCAAGCCGTCGATTGTCTCAAGAGAAGACGCATTGTACCGTTAGACAGGCACCAGTCCCTCTCTCTACACTTTCTCTCTTGGCGTTAACATCGCCAGTGTCGATCTGAAGTGTCAGCACCACAGAGCGACTATGAACGAGAATCCACATAAAATTGCATCAAAATCTGCTTCGACGTCGCTTGGTGTCAGCTTTGCCCTGGCCGGAGGTCCTACCCCGTCTCCTCTGGCTCGTGGCAAGAGTCCTCTTTCCAGTGGTCGCGCCAACAGGACCAGTCGAGGAGGACAGTCCGCATTCCATCCTGTCATGCGGACGCCTTCCATGATACTGACGCCCAAGGGCGACCAAACACAGAGCATGATTCTTCTCTCCCCGTCCCGCACTATCGGCGAGTCTCTAACAACCCTGGCGTCCTCGACTGCTCATCAGCTGGAGGAGATATGGGATGTAGTCGGGTACAACCCAGAGGAACGGGCTTCTCAGCTCTCAGATCTGATGGTCAAGTTTCGCGATCTGTGTGATAGAAAAGTCGCTGAAGAACGTGGAGTCGAGGAAACATTTCGTCAAACTATTGCGGACGCAAAGGAGGAGCTTCAGACTACTGGCCAGGCATTGAAGACGCTCGTGGATCCTCAGCTTCTGCGTGAGAGTCACGGTGTAACCTTGACCGATGAACTGTCGACTCTTGAAACCGCTCTGGAGAGCCTTCGCAGTGCTGCCAACGTTGCACGAGCTGATCTCAAGGAGTGCCGCGACGAGTTAGTTGAGGCTCACGAAGCTCTTGGACTGGAGATGGATCCAAAGTGGAGAGACATCGAGACGGACCTGACGGCTGAAAGAAGAGAAGAGTTTCATCGGAAACTCTCCGACATGAAAGACGAGTTGAGTACCCGCACCTCCGCTATCATTCAGCTTCTACGAGACTGTCAACATCTGCTGCATGACTTGCGCATTCCGACCGACAAGAACGGCATTGATCTGGATCGTCAAATCGCAGGGAGTTTGGTGCGCTCTAAGAACGGAAGTTTCATCATGGCTTCAAAATTCAAGACAGACATGTGCACTGGAATTAGCTCGGCGGCGATGGAGGAGCTGACGACTCGATTGTCCGATCTCAGCGGGGAAAAGAGACGACGGAAAACGAGGCTTCAAGAAATGGGAGCAACGATTGCCATGCTGTGGGAAAAGCTTCGAATCTCCGAGGAGGAGCAGCGCGCGTTCACGGAAAGCGTCCAAGGTCTTGGTCTCGATACGATCGAGAAAGGAGCAGCCGAGCTCGAACGCCTCCAAGTTCTAAAGAAGAAAATGCTAGGAAAGCTTGTGGCTGATGCTCGCGACACGATCAAGGAGCTGTGGGATGAGACTAACGCGCGTGAGGAACAACGAAAGGGCTTCGAACCATTCTATGTGCAGATGAAGGAGCTTTTCAACGACGAGCTTCTGGAGAAGCACGAAGAGTACATTCAAGTTCTTCAAGCTCGGTTGGAGAGAATGAGACCTATTCTCAAAATGATTGAGCGACGTGAGGACATACTTCGCGAGCGTACAGAATACGAGAAGCTGCAGAAAGACCCGAACCGGCTGAAACAACGAGGTGCAGCGCTCACCAAGCAGCTGATGGAGGAGGAGAAAATGGGACGTCGCATCAAGAAAGAGCTGCCAAAGCTGACGCGCCTGTTGGAAGATAAGCTACACGACTGGAAAAATACTACGGAAGAGGACTTTTGGTACCACTCAGAGGTCTACCTCGAAGTGATGAAGCGCCAGGATGACGAATGGAACGAATACAAGGACCATGAAATGCACATGAAACGGATGAAGAAGCAGGAAGAGCAAACTCTGGTCGAAAATCGATTCGGTGCTTCATCAAACTATCCTCGTCTTCCGGGGAAGAAGAAACGAACAAAACCTCTGGGACAAGTCCACAACAAGGGAAACCTACGTGAACGAGCCCATGCCAAACCGTCTGCCCCATCCAACCTGCGAGAACGCGGCACAAGCACGCTGCCTGCGTGAGAGGTGACCGTCACAGTCGATGGCTCGGGACTAGTTGTAATCAATACGTTAGATTTCATCATATCAACTCTTCCTGTTGCACAGTTACAGTTACCAGTAGCCCCACTGTGGTTCGCATTATATCTCATAGGGACCCAGATTGATGGGGGCCATTTCTCTCTACGGCAGACTGGAGGCTAGAGAGTCGAGTTAGTCTACCGGTACCGGTAGCTTGATGATGGCTACAGGTAAACCATCGTACTCGTAGTCTCTATCACAGGTGCAGATACTACTCCGAGTAGTATCTGCATCATACCTGTGTCTCTATCGGTTCGTTGTCGGCTAAATAAATTGCGAGCTCTACAACGATGTTGAAAACTATTTAGCTCGCATGTACCGCCGTAAGTCAGGAGCGGGCTCATCACTAGTAAATAAATAAGTGTGAAACGTGTTCATTAAGACGTACCACGGTGCGTGTAGATCTTGCGTGGCGCAAGCTGACAGCGCGTCGATGCTCGCTCTGATGATGTTCAATGTGCGATGCTCGTGGTCTTGTGGCGATGCCATTCATCGGAAGTTTGGAACTTGGAACGAGCTTACCTGGTACGACAGCAAAGCAAAACAAGACTTGTTGCTCCCCTTCCAAGAACTATGAGCAAACCTGACACTGTAATGCCTGTTCAGACTATGACTGTGCCTCCATCAGTGCCTGTAATAAAGCCAGCGACTTCTCAGGAGGTTCGGAGCAAGTTCTTCAACATGATAGGTATAGACGGAACGACGTCACCATCCTTCGCCGCTGCTACGCCACCCAAGCCATCTCCAGTCCTTGACAAGGAATGGATTCATCCTCGACAGAAGCAAACTACCCCATTCGAAGAAAGTCTCAAATACAATTCCATGGACGATCGCAGATTCTCGCCAAAACGGAAACCGGACGACGACGGCGAGGCTCACCATGACACCAGCAAGTCTAGTAAGAAACGGATCTCCTTTGACGACAGGGTCAATGTGGTTCCCATTCCTATGCGAGGAGAATACTCTAACCGAGTGCGGTCAAGACTGTGGTCCAATGCCCTAGAGATACATGAAAATGCTACACGAAATTCGATCGAGTTTGCTTCGGAAGGGTACGTGTTGACACAATATGCCTCAGTTTCTGGAGAGGCTCGAGATCATTTCCGTTGCTGTTGAGCGATTAGCTACATCGGTCTTGGCTAGACTTGCATGGGTTTCTGTGTCCTGCTCGCTAATCTATGATCTAACCTTTTCTCTCCGTTTTTCAGGTGGGACTGGAGGGCTGTCATGGAGGATGACAACATGTACGTCGACGCAAGGACGGGCGAGCTGATCCACCCGATCCACTACGATCATTCGTACGAGCAAACCGCCGACCTCTAGTCACGAATCCTCGAACCAGACTAGGTCCAGGATGGGGGTGACAAGGTCCTTTTGTTGAACATAGTTGGATTCGTTCGATACATGCTGATACGCTCGAGCTCAAATTTTCATTCCGGTGCCATCAGGGTACTTGTACACTTATTCAAAGTATATCTGTTTATGTTTTTGTAAATAATGTCATGCAGTGCAAACTTGATTCCTCTTATGCCTTTGTGCTCGCAGCTGGTCTTTTTGCCAGCGAAATGATGCCCCCTATGTCGAGTTCGCTCGAGTGGTCGGGACTCCTCGGCTAGCTAGTAGAGGATCGACTCGAGGCGTCAACGCACACTCGTCTAGTAAGTTTTAAGCGCTGCACAAGATACTAGACAGAGGCAGCAGCATTTCGTTTTGAGATTGCACTTCGTCGTCCTCGGCTGCCAACGGTGCGACTGTTTTGTTTGCATCTCACACTACATTCACGCAGGTTCGACTAGATCTTCTTGTAAAGTCCGGGGTACGACTTCTTGTAAGCTTCAAAGTTGGGTGCGTTAATGTCGAGACGAGTAACGGGAGACTTGCGCTCTAGCGTGAGGCGCTTGATGGGTGGGAAGCTCGATGTCATTTGGGTACGAGCATTCGCGAAACGCTCCTTGCGTGCCTCGGCCGCGGCGGGGGTAGGAGCCCCGGTTTCCCACCGTTCGGTAGGGTCCGACACGAAGTCCTGAGCCATGGTTCCAGCACTAGCGATACCGGGACGGGCAAGGGCAGCTCCGAAGACAGATAGTGCAGCCGTTGAAAGGAAGGCCTTGCGTGACGTCGGCTGCGCGGCGTTTAGGACCACTGTACTGGTGTGTTGAGAAGCTGGAGGAGCAAAAGCGGACACGACCGCAAGGGTGGATAGCATAGCGATAATAAACGTCTTCATGGTTATCGCGCGGGTTTCCTCTGCAAGAGATCCGGAAAGCGAGAATTAAGCGTCAGTCAAAAGGAGGCCCTAGAGGAAACTTTCAAACACCGGGAAACAACGTCGAGCAAGGCCACATGAACACGTCAATATCTGCCACTGCATTGTCTCTCATCTCCTAACAACACTTAGTTCACTCGACATTCCTCCACATTGCCAGATGGCAACGGTAGTCGGTATGCCTTCACCAGGTTGACACTTACCAACAAGAAGCAACAAGAGTAACTCTTTTATAGAGTGAGAATCGAGTCTGATATCTTTGGTGTCAACCTCGTTCAACCTGGATCTACGAGAGCTATGTACTGAAAGGGGCTCTCCGTACAGTCTACATGGGGGCTAGTAGAGGCACGACTCGCGCGCCAGCGTGCGGGAGAGGGGAAATAACAAATAACAAATTACGATGCTGAACTGCCGCGCGGAGGACGGCGTGCAGACTGCTCGACAACACAACGTGAGAGTTTAGGTCGATCAGACCGGTGCAGACCGATGCATCTCGTAGACAAACGTCTTGTAGGCAAGACAAGGAGGAGAAAATAAAGTGTGGCTGATATGCGCTTCAGGTTTCGCGATGGGCGAGGCTGCCTCAAATGATGGATTCCCCAGCGTGGGATTTTATCTCCTCTGTCTCTAGCCCCCCTTCGTTCGTGCGGACAGAGTCGAGTCTTCTGAGCACACGAGCAATATTAATCACCTTCCGGAAATGAGAACCAGATTAACTATAAGATGACCAGCAGACCTAGGTCGACCATTGTCGTGTTGCCTGTCATGGAATACAGTTTCAAGACACCTTCTACCTCCTGCTTGCCGAGTTAGGGCCACGTGCCACATCACACGGTACGCACGCACGTCAAACTCGGGTATCGATACACCGTCGAGTTTCTACTCAGCATGCCCATCTAGCTCAAAGTCCGTCTTTTTCTTTCGCTTGAGCTTCTCGGCTTCTTCTGACTCGAACGCCGAAAGCAATACGTACCCCAGAGCAATAAGAGGCGACACGGCAAAGAGCAGCTGTCTCGACGGAGAGACGTTGGACATTCAGATGGGTGAGTATGATTTTTGGTGTTGTCTTGGCCTCTTTCGCAGATGAGCCAATACTCCTTCTAGTATGAGTGCGAAGGTCGTAACAGGGAGCACCTGCAACCTTCAGCGCTTCAGCAGACGGCGATTCTTACCTTGAGAGTTATGATCACGTAGTCCAGAGAGGAATTGATTTCTATTTCACCGCCAGCCATGATTCGTATGATAGCAACAAGGACAGCACAAGAGGGAATGGAGGTTCGAGGGGAAGACAAGCATCAATGAGCGCGTCAACGAGCGGTGACCGGTGAGGGAAAAGGTGCAGTCGACGCCACGCGCGAAGTGAGTGGTCGCCATTGACTTTCCAATCTGAAATCTGTCCGTCGTCATCCGTCTAGACGATTGGATCGACTCGACTCGACTCATTCGACTTTTTCGATTGTTCCCTCCGCATCTCTCACGAACGTGATCCTCGCGTAGGAAAGGTACTGATTCCTCAGTGAGCTTTCTCACACAGCGCCCGCCACACCTGCCATGTTGGACTTGACTCGACTAACATTCAACTCCACACTACCGGTACGACGTCCGGACCCTGCTTTCCGTCTCGGTTCTGCCAATCATCTGATACCCCCGCCTACTCTTCTTCCTTCTCCGTTGACTTGAAGATGACAGGCGTCCGTATCGCTGCACTCGCATGTCTGAGCTTTCTCGCAACCGAAACCATCGCAACCGCCTTGCCAGGCCGAAGCGGATCTTGGTCGCTCGCGACCTCTCCGTCTCGCGGCGGGGCCGTCAGGGATGACCAAGACACTCGTATGCCAACTTTGTTCTCCCAGGACGAGTCGCAGTACGACCGCTATGCCGCTTGTCTTGCTGCCACAGAAGGGCTGCGGCGTGTTCGCGACAAAGAGCTTCTCGCAGCTGGGGGAAAAGGAAGAAGAAAGACGACCAGACAGAGGAACAGAAACGGATCGGGGCAGAATACGCCCACAACTCTGCCAAGGTGCTCAGGGCGCTTGGACTTACAGTGAATCAATTCAATCAGCTTGGACGGCTCGCCAGCAAAGATGAAGTTCTCAAAGAAAAGGTAAGGCGTGAGGCAGCGTCGATTGTGAGCGTCGAGTCAACTGAAATTCTATCTCTGTCCATGTGGATCTCATATCCTAGTATGCTCGATTCATTCTCGTGACCCGCTTCTTCTCCGCTCAGGTAATGGAGCAAGCATATTTGTATCGTATGGCGTCTCTACTCAAACTAGAGCGCATTCCCGTGGTTGAAGATCCGCAGTCGGAGGAGCTACTCAAAGTAAACAAGCCCAAGCGAGTGGCAATGTTCTGCGATAGCATGGTGGAAATCGAACAGCTTCGTACGGACCAACTGGAGCGACTCAAGAAGTCCCTGCGTGTGGACAAACTGCCATCGAGTATCAGTCTGACAGATCCGAGCATAATGCCCTTTCTGAACGCCAAAGTAAGAGCAGTTGCGGAAGCCTTTCCACTTCAAGCAGAAGAAATTGTGAAAAAGCATGGCCTTCAGTCGGATGAATTCAATAGTATGCTAGAGCAGACCAAGCACAATCCCATGTTTCGGTGGCACGTAGAAAGTGAAATTAAGAGCAAGGAGAGTGCTGAGGACGGGAAGGCAAAAAAATTGAGAGAGAACAAGGCAGCGTGAAATTTGGTGGCGGTGGTACATCAGTTACAGCAGCATCGATCCTAGCTAAAGGGTACCAGGTACCGTAGATATTGATGGGTCTATCCATGCTTTTTTAACACTAGACTACCAGGGTACCGGTTACCTGAGCCGTGACGATAAGGCGTATCAGGTACGTCTTGCCGGTGGGCTTACCCGCACAGTACGAGGCTATTTATTTATTTTTATGTAGAGAAGCGGCAAGAAGACCCACATACGTTCCGTAACCCAACACCTCAGTATCGGGACTGTGGGGACACACTTACGACCCTGTCCTCGCGATAGGAGTCTAGACGCTCTTTTCGGGTGGATGGAGTCTCGGTACACATGGGAGTACGACAGTATTCAATGAAGCTGACGGGCCGAGCTCCGTTTCTTCTTCGAAAAGAGATGCTGTGGTCTCATCAGTTGAGGAGACGCTACCGGGCCGGGAATCGCACCCCAACGACGAAACCCGACCGTCGCAGAGCATCCTCTCGACACCACATACGAAAGACAAAGACGTGACAGATTTTGACAAGTATGCCATACCAGGTAGGACTCCATATAACTGTATGATAAGGCTCGACGGTCTCAGCAAGAAGTCACGCGAGGACGGTGTTTAGCAGCTTTAAGCCAGTACGGTACAGTGAGAGACGTCATATTTTCGAAGGTAAGTTATCAATAATTCCGTGCAATGCCTTATCATCGACAAGCCTGTAGAGCTCTATACCTTCGAGAGCTGTACCTGCGCATATGATGGAAAGCATAGCCACCAACTGTGTATGAAAAAAAATCCTCCAAGATGGATCAAGAAGATCTTTTCAGGATGCTAGGCCAGGTTGCATCTATTGCACAGACCAGAGATTCACGGAGAATAACCTCGTCTGACATGTCGCTTCCTCTGTCGTGCTCTCAGCACAAGCTCGTCAGCAGCAGAATAAAGATGTTCCCCAATCAAGCCCCACCATGCAAGCTTGATGAGTATTTCTCACATTCTCTAAACATTCCTTGAAGCTTGCCAATATGACATCAGCCACTTTTACAACCTACCAGCGCAGGATCTGTATCGTCCGTCCGTATAAATAATAAAAAAAGAGAGTCAAACTGATATTTCTACCAGATGGCGACCATAAAACGCAAGAACAGGCCACCCGTCGTATTTCTGTACCTGGTACTGATTTACACTTACACATTGGAAGGCCGAGAACCATCATCAGTTTCGCTTCGGTCCGACCATGAGAGGCAGACCAGCGAAAAAGGCTGTACACTGCAAGAATGGTGAAGAAACAACCATTTTCTCATCTCAGGTCAACTCATACAAATTTATTGTGACGAAGACAAATATGATGAAACTCCAAATGTAAGCAATGAAACTGATCACCCTACCTTCCTACCATGTTGCTTCCTATTTATAAGAGGGTGAGACTTTATGATTACTCTCTGCCCCTTGCCCAGGTGATGGTGGGTTCATAAATATTCGGGTATCGGCGGGTCCATATTCTGACTTTTGATTAACAGGTTTATTCTTACTTGGTTGACACTCAAAGTCAATGGTCCAGATAAACCAGCCTCTGATAAAGGCATCATGCATGAACAAAGAAAGGAACAACTTCAAAACTTTCCAAGGCCATTGAACACAGATATCCGGATTCTTGCTAACCCCACGAGGCACGTGGAGGTAGTGGCTGACATCATGGTAGCCAGCACTATAGGAGAGAATGTCACAATTATTGACGAGCTGTGTAGGAATGTCCTAAAATTGGAACCTAAGGGCTTTCTTGTTAGATTGCAAAAAATATCCTTTGACATCTCTCGGAACATAGCAGCAACACCTCACTGAAAACCTCCTCTCAAGGGGAACGTAGACTAAATTGAGTTGAAGCTGACAGAAAAGAGGAGGGACAGTCATGTAAGGGTGTCATCCTTGAGCACAGACTGGATGGGGATGCAAGCTGTAGGCACATACATAGCCATGCAAATACGAAACAGCACAGCACAGGTGATGCTGTCCTTCCTAGATGGCAAGGAACAACTTGACCATGGCTGCCAAGCTGGCCAGAGCGAGGGGTGCCAGCGCCTGTGCGAGGGTGGCCACGTCCGGAGACAGGGCCAGGGAGCGAGTTGATGGTTCACTGGGGGACGTCGTGCTTCGCTGGCTGGGGAGAAAGGGGTTTGTAGCTACCTCTGGAAATTCAGCTCTACCCATCTTTCGGGTCATGGCCTCCGAGTATTTCTTTGGAGAACTGGGAGGTATTACTGAGGCTGGGGGACTGCCTGTCCTTACGTGGGGCTGCATCAGGGAAAGGCTTTCCATTGGACCGTACTCCTCTCCACTGGACTTATCCTAAACCATCGGGCGGGGTGGACATAGCTACCTCTTCCCCATCCTGACTGGTGAAGAGCGGCCCTCTGCTGATCTGTCTGCTGATCCCCGAGTGGAAGTTTCTTTGCCGGCTTCTCCTTGAGGAGGGGTGTCGGCCCGTTTGTGGACTCGTTTATAGGTACAGATGGTGGAGTCTCTCTTTCCCACGTCTGTGAAAAAGAATTTGGATATGAGTAATATTATATATCTCTAGGTAATGATTATGAGCTAGCAAAGCGCGATGAAAGGAACCTAGGACCGACGACCATGGATAACCAGGGATCACACGACGCGAATCAACCACACAGGGGCAGGTCGAAGGAGCACAAAAAGGAGGGGCAAGGGCCACGGACAGAGAAGCGCGAGGGGAAGAAGGTGACAAGCCAGTAGAAAGGATGCGATCGAAATTTCGATGGACGTGGTGACTTAAACCACGGACAAGGTTGAGGTCCAGGGTGTGAAGGGCCCAGTGGCTAGGGATCATACAAGAAACGAGGTCCTGATCGGACGCTGTGCTCATCTCCACGTCTCCCCGTCTTCCGTCCAAGAGTGATGGCCGCGTCTCGAGCATTCGCGAATGGACCCAAAACTATTGCTACGGCTGGGGCACAGACCGTTCTTTTGTAGTAGTCTCCGATCTGCCCCGGAACATAGCGCAACCACGGAAATTGAACTTGCCCACCGCGATGCCTAGGGAGAAAGGAGCGTGTAGTGTCAGTGAGCAATTGAGCCCTCGTTCCCTTCTTCGTGCCTCGAATGAATCTATGAAATTCAGATGATCACACGGCTTTCGATCACGGCTGTGTTTGTTCACATTGGGGTGGTTGCTGTCGTTCAGGAGATTCATCTGTGCTGCGCCTTCACTGTCATCACGGGTCTTTCACTTCGAAAACCGCGAGGCTCCCATGGCGCTCCATGCTGGGGTCTTTCTGGAAGCAGCGACGACCTGTCGGATCTCCATAGGGCTGTAGCTGAACAAGATGCTGATTGGTATGAGCAGTTTATTGCGGATGTTCTAGGCGAAGATGCCCGAATGGGGGATTCTGCTGCACTTCTGAACTCGCCCGGTCCTATCATTAGTGTCGACGGGAACGAGTATCCCTCCTCAACCTCCCCAAGGGAGAAAGGCTTGACGATTGACTCATCCAATTCGAATACTAGTATAGGGGCTGTGAACTCCGCAGAGTCAGACAAAACGGTAGGATCAATTGACAAAAGGAAAACATGTGAAAGAGAAGGCGGTCCAGTCGGCACAGATCTCAATTCTGAATCTTCAGGAACTATAGAGCCAGCGCAGCTGATACAGTCTCTGCAACAAAAAGAACCTGTCCCTTCCAAAGTGAAGAGAGCGGTAGAGTCCCGAATAGCGTCTGGTCCGCCAGTCGGGACATCGACAAGAGTCACGACGGACGTTCTCTCAGGAGACGTATCTGTTTCCGGAAAGGACGCCCCATCCTCCGCAGCATCTAGCACCATAACTGAAGGATCCACGGACAGCAACCGCACGAAAGCTGCACCGGAATCGTTGCTGGTTATCCCAGAGAAAATTGGTAATTCTACAGAAGCGAGTTCTGACTATTCGGTTCTTTACAGAGATTTATACAATGGCTCTCTCAGGGCGGTCCCTCTCTCTGCGATGACGACACTCGGATACACTGAAGACGAGATTCCATATCTCCAGGTGGACGCGCTGGCGATCATACTTTCCGACAAAATCAGGAGGCCGAGCCGTGGTATTCCACAACAGTGGAAACTATCGGAAAGTCAGTATGAAGTATTGTCTGATGATATTCGCATCGTACCAAGTTGCGATGCTACGAATATTCTCGAAGCCGCAAAAGAGAAGCAAGTGGCGAAATTGACAGCTCCTGCAACTAATGGTGGGGAAAGTATTGTAAAAACCGAGGCTCGTGATAGCAAATGCGAAACAGGAA
>OLMU01004469.1:0-11678 GCA_900291995.1 Licmophora abbreviata | reverse complement strand
TCCTCCTCGACAAACTCCCGCAGCGTCACTGCGCAGAGTTCCACAATCTCGGGGACGATTGCAGGCATGGTACCATCCGACTTTCGACAGTACGGTAGAGATATCGTAAGCGTGTGGACAGCTTCAAAGAGGAGCGACTTCGCTTGTGTATTCCGCACCATCGCTGACAGTGGCTCCAGTAACTTTCTCGCCAATCGCGGCTCCTCGGGAACCAAGCTGCCGAGGAGCTTGACGACCTTGATCAACATCCAATTGTTCGAAGAGCCCGTGAGGAGAGAAAAGAATGCAGGAGCGAGCGGGAGGTAGTTTTTGGGATTCTTGTCTGAGAGTTCCGTGATGACATTGACAGCACAGCTGCATACTGATGGATTGCTGTCGGTGAGACATTGCTCGATACGATCAAAGGTGAGTCTAAGGCCTTGCGGATACTTGACAAAGAGCTTGAAGAGGCAGAGTACTGCCTTTTTCCGGAGATACGGTTGAGGATGAGAAGTAAGGTTGGTGAGCTCCGGCAGGAGATCCCTAGCGAGATCTTCTGTGACAATGTTGCTGATGCAATTGATGGCCAACCCGGCCTCGTAAACCCCCTGCATGTTTCCCGACGTCGCCCCACGGAGCTCTTTCTTGAGAAGATTGGTTGTCAAGAGAATAACTTCCGTGTCTTGAGTGAACCCCTGACAGGCTGCCAGATAGCCGATTCGCTTATGAGCAAATCGGGGACTGGAAAGAGAGGAGAACGAATGGATCCAGCGTGAATAGACACGAAGCCAACGAGGACTGAGGACACAGGCTCGATCCTGACGGACACCGGACACGTACCTGCTCATGACCTCAATGGTGGCAAAGCTAGCCCAGGTCATTCCATATCCCATCATCTGTAGAAACGTAAGCTTCTGAAGGGCATTTGCCTTGACATACAGGTCAGTAGAGTTGAGCTCCGTCTTGATTTCCGCGATGCACTGCGAAATGTACAAACCAGTGTCTCGCTTGGAGGCGCGAATGCCCTTGACCACGTCGGAAAGAGTTTTCTCAAACATGATGGCTTATCGCGCTCTGTTACTACAATACAGACTTGAACTGCTTCGTGTAGTCCGGATCCACAAGATCAATTCAGAGGTGATTGCAGTCTAGAAGGCACCGTGGCACTCCGCCACCGCCAACCATTGTCGTGTTTCTTGTCGTGTGACCGCCGGCGTTTGATACGGAGCTTCGAAATAATGTCGAAATATCGTTCAAAACCCCCGAAAATTCAATTTTATCTCACTTTTGATATCGATTCTGGACGAAAACTGGGAAAATTTCAAAACCACAGAATAAGTTTGAAAGTCCGTCGTCAGTCCGTGGTCGAAGACAGTGCAGGCAACCTCAAAACTTTCGAACTTTCGACGATGTCTGCTCGAACTGACCCCCATGCTCTGGGGCTGCTTATTGCGCCGCCTCTACTGCTACTGCTGTGTGCCCTGAGATCCACGGAGTCATGGTTGGTGAGTCACTCCTCGGGCGTCAGAGCAAGTCCATTCTCAATTGTTCCAAACGATCGGCAAGGTGATGATCTTTCATCGACGACGTTTGGTTGCTGTCGCCGCTCGAACGTCGCTGCGCATGCTCTGTATGCCACGCCATCGTTACGTCCCATAGCCGCGGCAGGTATACTAGACTCGGAACTCGGTACTGTGCGAGAAGCCATCGCTTTCGCTTGTCAGGATCAAGAGGTGTTATACCAGCCATCGGACGACTCCTTTGTCTCAATCTCCAACCTTAATACATCGAATGCTGTTCCCGGCTCCACCGGTCGAGTAATACTATTGCAAACACAAAATCTTCTAAACAACGAGGACGCCGAAGACTTGAAGAATGCCATATCCATGGAGCTCGATGAAGTTTCCCACAAGGGCAATCTTTCACAACCAATCTTGGTCTGTCTTCGTGACGACGATGAAGATATACGGGAGATGCGAGGCTACTTATCCGCTCTGATCCAGCAAGAAGTCGATATGTATGAAATGCGAATGCCGCTCCCATCTCGGAAGGGACTTGCGTCTGAAAGCAAGAAGTTTGTACCATCGATTCATTTCGAGCTCGACGGGGCTTACGTGGCAGATACAGCTGGGGCTACATTCTGGGACACGAGCACTTGTGCTATTTTCGACGACCTTGTGTCGGACGACTTGCGGGGACGACTTCTGGACGTTGTCTTGGGAAGATCACTGGACAGTCAAGAAGATCGAAAGTCCTGGGACGACGTGAACGACGGCCCTGACCCTCAGCGCTGGGCTCGTGGCGGTCTTGACGACGTCGCTGGGGGCGAGCCGACTTGTGCGGATGGGACAAGCTGGGGACTTACGGAAGACGGGGTCGCCGAGCTCTGTTTTGAGCACCACGATGCCTTGCAGGAGTTTGAGATGATTCTCTCCGAACTATTTTCTGACTTTGTCGTCAGTAGACTACCAGAGGCCGTGATGGGTTCACACGCAACTCCATTGACAGCCAATGCGCCGACCGGCGGCGACACCTTTGATTATCATATTGATGCTGATCCGAAATTGACGCCACCCTCTCCATGGACTGACGTTTTCGGACGATATCCTAACCGTTGTCTTGGGAAGCCTAGATTCATGAGTTGCATCGTGTACTTGAACGACCATTGGGACTCTTCCTGGGGCGCACCTACCCGGTTCGTAGATGTTGCCACGGATAGACATTATGACGTACAGGCTCTCCCTGGTAGATGCGTCGTCATGGACCAGGACATAACGCATACTGTGGTAGCACCGAATGAGCCAGCTGGCAAGCGCCCTCGCTATTCTCTCGTCTGGAAACTTATTGTGCATCCCAAGAGCCCAGATCAAGACATGACTCGGTTGGCAAGATCTGCGTGGCCCGAGCCACTTCTGATGGGTAGCGCTGCCAAGGACCCCAATGATATCATTGAAGCTGCTAGGCCTTGAGAACACAAAACTGTAATTAAAAAACTTACACTACTTGATAAGACACTCTTCTTCCATGTCAACCGCCAGATGCTCGTTCCAAGCTCTCTGCCGTTCTTCTCTGTCATGCGTATCTGCCAGCTCTACAAAAGGCTCTATGACCTGCCCTTCTGCATCCAAGTGCAGTTTATCAATAATTGCCTCGAACCCAGTCATTGTGAGGAATCTCTGTTTTCGGTTGTGCATTAGCGACTCCAGGTGGTCCTTCATCCGGGCGAGAAGCAACATGTTTGTGTATTCCGGACTTTCCATTCGCTGATGAACCTGCCACCACAACTGTCGTGTCTCGAAAACCGCGGAAGAGCCATCTGCACCGCCCGACTCGACTTTCAAGGCATTGGCTACATTTCGAAGAATGATGCGCTGCCAATCGCGATTTGTTACATCTCGCTTTCGCTGTATGTCCTGCAGTCGTTCAAGATCGCCCAAATATACTCCATGGAACCCGTGCGCTCTGGATGTGCCCCACGTGTAGCTGTCGGTTGGAGAAGGCATGACGTGAGTACAAGGAAAGTTCCGTGAAGATTTTCGATCGAAAGCAAGCCTCGATTGAGCGAACGCACCCTTTTGGTTCGACCATGTAGCGAAACTCAAGCTCCATCTCCGGGTCGACTGGCTTTAGGTTCTTATCGAGCCGATAAAGAAGTGGAATTCCTGTCGGAATGGACATTCCCTTGATATCCTCATCACTGATATTGTCAATGTGCTTGATGAGAGTTCGTATGGTGTTTGCATGCGAGACGATAATGCACTTGTTCCCTGCTCGAATCGATGGGACAATGCGTTCATTGAAAAAAGGCATGATACGTTCTGCACAGTCTTTGAGACTCTCCGCACGAGACCGCTCCAGCTCTTCAGATACCAAGCCTTTGTACCTTCGATCATGTCCATGCCAGTAAGGATGCTCGTCTCCCATCCGCGGCGGCGGGGTGTCATAGCTACGTCGCATCTGCATGACAAGTTCCTGATCAATCCCTAGCTCGTTGTACGCTGTATCTTTGTTGTAGCCCTGCAGCGCACCATAGTGTCTCTCATTCAAGCGCCAAGTCTTTGTCACTGGGACCCAGTGCTGCTTGGCCATGTTCAACGCCATGTTTGTTGAAAAGGAAGCACGCTACGGACAAGTGTATCATAATCACATATAAGTGTGTGCGTTCGTGTAGTGGGACGTGAGACAGGAAAAATACCAAGCCAAAATTCAGGCACATCGCACATCTGATTTACCTTGAGAACGCTCGTGAAAGCATGGTCTAGCTCCACTCCATTTTCAAGCAGCAGACGGCCCGCCGCTCGTGCCTCACTTTCCCCTCGTTTGGTCAGGTTCACATCACACCACCCCGTAAATCGATTCTGCGAGTTCCATTCGGACTCTCCGTGTCGCAGCAGCACCAGTGTATAGACTGAATCTTCTCCATACTTGGCCAGTCGAAAGGGGGACGGCTCTACTCGCGATGCAGCAAGTCCACGAGGCGTCTTGCTGATGGGAATGCCGGTTGTTCTTGCTGCACCATCAGGAGCAGCCGTTGATGAAGACGAACGAACACGTACTTGCCTGCCGCCGACTTTTCTTCTTTTTGAAAACAAAACTGTCCAATTTTCTACTATTCTCGTTGTCCTGTACGGCATCGTCCTCCTCAGAATGGACTCTGTTGTTGCTTCTCTCGCGAGCGCCTGCTATGCAGAAGTGCAGAGACGAAGGCAGACATGTAGCGTAGAGGTCCAAGTGGAATGCTATTGCGTGTTGTAGACTTTCTTGTACGTCGTATCATACGAGTACGATACTCGTCATCGCGGTATCGTGGTGTGATGAGGATGACATGCGACGTCATCATGTCGTGATGCCAGCCAACCCACGGCTCGTCCGACCGTCCCTCCGTCCTATCGCGCACCTCTTCGCGCGACACCTCTCACACAGCACGCTTCGAAACTCAAAACAGGAGCGCACGAACAGCACGAAAGATCCATCATCCATTCATTTTCATCATTGCTTTGTGGAAAAGTCCTTTGCCGTACGTGTCCACCATGATGGAGAGCAAGATCACTCACTACTACCGCAAGACGGAACCCTCCCACTCTCTCCTTCCCTCTGTAAAGGAGCAGTTAAAGTCTATGGGCCTGGCAGAGGACGCGGAGAAGGTGGTGAGCGTCGAAACGGAGAGCTGCTTCAATGTCAGTGTCAATGGCCAGCAGCAGCTATCGGAATTGCACACGGAGAGACTCGAATGGCTCTTGGCCGAAACCTTTGACCGCGAAAACCTGCGCCTCGAGCAGAGTGTCTTTGAGACAGAAGACGCTCCTCCGTTGTGCTTGCAAGTTGAATTTGGGCCGCGAATGACATTCACTTCGGCTTTCTCCTCCAACGCGGTTAGTATCTGCAAAGCGTGCGATTTGCCCATTGCTCGCCTCGAGCGATCTAAGCGTTATCGCTTTGTCATGTCCGAGGCCCTGACTGACGAGGCCGCTGCTATCATCAAGGGTAAGCTTCATGATCGCATGACGGAGCAGGAATATGTCACACCTTTAGCGACCTTTGATCATGGGGCTCGCACGGAACCAGTCCAGACGGTTCCAATCATGGAGGAGGGGCGCTCTGCCTTGGAGAAGATCAACAAAGAAAAGGGACTTGGGTTCGATGACTTTGATCTTGATTACTATACTAATCTGTTCAAGGTGAGACTGAAACGTTGCGTCTGCCTGCTCTACCATTTACTCGGCTCACGAAGAACTTGAACCTTTCTTTGACAGGAAAAGCTTGGCCGCGACCCCACGGATGTTGAGTGTTTCGACATGGGACAGTCCAACTCGGAACACTCACGTCACTGGTTCTTTGGAGGAAAGATGGTCATCGACGGCGAGGAAAAACCCCACACTCTCTTCCAGATGGTCAAAGCCACTCTCCCCAAGGACGTGCCAAACAACTCTGTCATTGCCTTCCACGACAACTCCTCCTCCATTCGCGGCTACGAATGCGACGCTCTTTGTCCTTCGGAAGTGTCCAAGGCAGGATCTGTCAAGATTGCTCGACAGCTGCTGCATCCTATCCTCACCGCCGAGACGCACAACTTTCCTTCCGGTGTCGCCCCCTTTCCTGGCGCGGAAACTGGTACGGGCGGACGCTTGCGAGATGTCATGGCGACTGGCCGGGGAGCTTATCCAGTAGCAGGGATTTCTGCCTACTGCGTGGGGAACCTACAGATTCCGGGATACGAGTTGCCTTGGGAGGACAAGGGTTTTGTGTATCCGTCGAATCTCGCATCTCCCCTTACCATCGAGATTGATGCGAGTGACGGAGCGTCGGACTATGGCAACAAGTACGGAGAGCCTGTCATTCACGGCTTTACGAGAGCGTTTGGGCAGAGACTTCCGAGCGGCGAGCGCTTCGAGTGGGTCAAGCCGATCATGTTCTCGGCGGGCGTTGGGCAACTCGATGGAGGACATACGGAGAAAGGCGAGCCAGAAAAGGGCATGCTGGTCGTCAAAGTAGGAGGACCTGCGTACCGAATTGGAATCGGTGGGGGAGCGGCTTCTTCCCGGGTGCAGAGCTCAGAGCATGCTGATCTTGACTTCGATGCTGTTCAACGTGGCGACGCTGAGATGGAGAACCGAATGAACAGGTTGATGAGGGCCTGCTGTGACTTGGGTGATCACAACCCCATCATTTCTGTTCACGACCAAGGGGCTGGAGGAAACGGCAATGTGCTCAAGGAAATTGTAGAGCCAGCGGGAGCATCTTACGATATTCGCAAGGTACGAACTCTGCATTCGGTGTCTGTTGCCTCAATGCGTGGTAGTGCCTTGATACGCTGATCTTACCATCCACTTGTTTCCGCCCTGTAGGTATACGTCGGCGACAACACACTATCAGTTCTAGAGATTTGGGGCGCCGAGTACCAAGAGAACAACGCTCTACTGATTCGTCCTTCTGACAGAGCCATTTTCAATGAGATCGCGAACCGTGAGAACTGTCCCATTCGCATTCTTGGTGAAGTCACTGGTGACGGCAAGGTCGTGGTGAATGACTCACTGGACGGAACGACACCGGTTGATCTCCCGCTTGAGCTAGTATTGGGAAAGATGCCGCAGAAGACTTTTGTTGACGATCATATGGAATCCAAACTCGTGCCTTTGAAATTGCCGGAGGGAACAACAGTTACGGAGGCCCTAGATCGCGTGCTCCGTCTAATCTCTGTCGGGTCCAAGCGGTTCCTCGTTCACAAGGTCGATCGTTCGGTAACGGGGCTAGTCGCACAGCAACAATGTGTTGGTCCTCTACAGCTACCTTTGTCGAATGTAGGGGTCACAGCTCATACTCACTTTGGCACTACGGGAACTGCGGTGGCCTGTGGGGAACAGCCCATTAAGGGTCTTGTTAACTCTACTGCCATGGCTCGAATGACTGTTGCCGAAGCCATGACGAACCTGGTTTGGGCAAAGATATCAAAGATTGAAGATATCAAGGCCAGTGGCAACTGGATGTACGCGGCGAAGCTGGCAGGAGAAGCCGCGAAAATGTACGATGCTTGTCAGGCGTTGCGAGACTCGCTGCTAGCCCTCGGGGTTGGGATTGATGGAGGGAAGGACTCACTATCCATGGCCGCGCAATGCGGCGATGAGATTGTAAAGGCGCCGGGTGAGCTTACCCTGACGTGCTATGTAACTTGTCCCGACGTGACAAAGACCGTAACGCCGGACCTTCGGTGCCCCTCAGGAGGATCCAAGCTTTTGCTCGTGGATCTTGGAAAAGGAAAGGCGCGTCTTGGTGGCTCGGCTTTGGCCCAAGTATATGGGCAGGTTGGCAACGAATCTCCCGATGTAGAGGATTTCGCGATGGTCAAGAGCGCTTTCGTCGTCACGCAGGACCTCATCGACCAAGACTTGCTCCTTGCCGGACACGACCGTTCGGATGGAGGGCTTGTCGTAACACTTCTGGAAATGGCTTTCGCCGGAAATTGCTCAATCGACGTGAGCATTCCGGAAGCGGAAGGAGACGCCGGCGAGCTGCAAACTCTATTCGGCGAAGAAAGCGGGCTTGTTGTGGAGGTGGCGAGTTCTGATGTAACGGTCGTAATGGAGTCGTACACTAAAGCCGGCGTTCCATGCGTCGAGATCGGCGCTGCATCTCCGGCTGGAGATTCCATCAAGATAGCGGTTGGAAGCTCCCCACCCTGCGTCAATGCGAAAATGACACAACTTCGAGATGTCTGGGAAGCCACAAGCTTCCAGCTCGAGAGGCGGCAGCGCAATCCGCAGTGTGTTGCCCAGGAGGAATCAGGGCTCAAGAAGAGAAAAGCTCCACAGTGGAAGCTCTCGTTCACCCCCACCCCCACAGAAACTGCGATTCTACAGTCGGAGAGCAAACACAAGGTTGCCGTCCTACGACAGGAAGGAAGCAATGGAGACAGAGAAATGATCTCGGCATTCCTCGCAGCTGGGTTCGATGCCTGGGACGTCACTGTGAGCGATCTAGTTAACGGAAATATCACGCTCGACATTTTCCGCGGCATTGTTTTTGTTGGCGGCTTTTCGTTCGCCGACGTACTCGATAGCGGCAAAGGATGGGCGGGTGTGATTAAATTCAACGAGTCTGTGTACCAGCAGTTTGAGAGCTTTCGCAAGCGAGACAATACCTTTAGTCTTGGGGTATGTAATGGCTGTCAACTTATGGCGTTGCTTGGATGGATTCCAAACAGTAGTGGCCTGCCAGAAGAGAAGCAGCCAAGGCTTCTTGAAAATGATAGTGGAAAATTCGAAAGCCGCTTCAGCAGCGTGAAGATTGAGAAGAGCCCTGCTGTCCTGTTGCAGGTACGTACTCACGACATCCAAGTGCTCGGTACGTGCTCTAGCTAATACTTTACTGTCAATTGTTCGCCCCCTCATAGGGTATGGAAGGATCTTCGCTTGGCATCTGGGTTGCTCACGGTGAAGGAAGATTTCACTTTCCCGACACTTCTGTGTACGACACGGTGTTGTCGAATGAGCTCGCTCCGCTTCGTTATGTGAATGACACAAATGAAGTCACCGAAGCGTATCCTTTCAATCCAAATGGCAGTCCAGCTGGAATAGCCGCTCTTTGCTCTGAGGATGGGCGTCATCTGGCCATGATGCCACACCCAGAGCGTGTGTTCACTACATGGCAGTGGCCTTGGGCCCCGGAGGATTGGAAGGGTCTCGAGACAGGCCCCTGGCTCCAGATGTTCCAGAATGCCAGACACTTCTGCGATACCAACTAGAAATTAGAGTGGTTTCGGGATTTGAGATTTAATTGTCTGTTACCAATGTTACTACAGTATCGTACTACTTGTACAGGTACGACCGTACCGGTACTGTATCATACCACTTACCAGGTACATGTAGCTAGGATGGGTACCTGTAACGGTAAAACCAGACCGCTACTGAAGACAAGCACTCACAGTAGGACTATTCGATCATATTCAGAGACAAGTCTCGCTATAATGTCAGCTGTGAGCTAAGCCGCGTCGCGGTAATCCGGTTCTGGTCCATCATCGTCAACGAAACCATACTAGGTACCTGGTAGTGCGTTTAGATTTCAGATTTCAGATTTCGTGGCTCGTGCAACTTTTCTAAACATCGTTGGAGTGAACGACTCGACTGACTCGACTCAGTCAAAAATTTCGTTCTAAATGGACAGATTATTCGCTGGCCAGGCGCTAATATTTAGTGTACAGCTACGAATACGTTATTCTTGGGAAAATTTTTATGCCTCATACAGACATGAGGATAGCTCGAAAATGGGGAATCGGTCAATTTCGAAACTCGAAATTTGCAGTCAAGACTGACGAGAATGATACGCGTAGACTAGATGCGACCGACCCTACCGGTGCCAGTACCAATACCTCACAAGTTCTGGGTGGTCTGGCTTGTCAATACCGGTACCGGGTACTCCTGCAGGGATCAATTTCTGTCACTTCACTGCATTAGACTGCGAAAGGGAACATCATGGGTTTCAACACGGCCATCCCTGCTCTGCTGAAGCTAAAATTGAATCCGAGAAAGCAGCAAAAGCGCACACGGGCCTTCCCGCCGCCTCCGTCGTTCGAAATGGGCTCGCAACGGAGTTGCCCTCCCCCCAGACCGGTCACGCCGCCACCAAGTGAGGAGATGGGAGCTTTTGCAGATAATGTCTCAGCTCTTTTGCGACAAGAAGACTCGTGCAGCTATTCATGCGTCGACTACCTGAGCATGACCGTATGGCAGAACAATATGCGCCAACTCTTGGACGGTCGACTATCGAAACCGCTCAACAATAAGGCGGCACCACCGGAGAGTCGCATCGACGAGTTTTGCCGAGAGCAGATCTGTGAATGGTCCTACCGTGTTACCGACTACTTTCGCATCGATCGAGAAGTGGTATCTATTTCCATATCCTACTTAGATCGCTTCCTCTGCACATGCAGCTGTGACCGGAGCTTGTTCAAGCTTGCCGCCACCACAACCTTGTACATGGCAGTCAAGATATTCTACCCTCAAAAGCTTGGAGACTTGGGAGTCCTGAGCGACCTCAGCCGGGGAGAATTCAATATGAAGGACGTAACAGTAATGGAAGAACACATTCTCCATGCACTCTCGTGGCGGCTGCACCCTCCGACAGGAGTTGCCATGTCTTCGCTGCTTCTAGACTACATTTTTTGCGAATCAAGGTTCTCGAACATCTCCAGCGTCGACATTGACGACATCTACGAAAATTCCTGCTTCTTTGCAGAGCTGGCGGTGTGCGACTACTTCTTTGTTAGTCTGCGCCCCTCAACGATTGCATTAGCGTCCATCCTCAACGCAGTTGAAGGGCTACACGGGCAGCAGACGAACGTCATCCAGCACGTGCTTCGAGCCCTTCGGGAAATCTCATTTCCCACTGAACGCCAGGAGCTGTCGGCAGCTTGCAATCGTCTATGGGAACTCTACGAACGCAGCGAAGAGTGCGCGCTTCATCATGAGTTGAACATCGAGGAGGAGAGGCCTGTCGACTACGGGAATATTTTCACCAAGAAAGACTCCAACCTGGCCCTCAATTCGCCTGTTTCTGTATCCAGTATGAACGATGGATACCGCCCATACGTCGCCAAGAACACTCTTCAGAACGGAAGTTGGTAAGACTGCGGGAACAGCAGGCATGATATTGCATGTGCTATCGAATCTAAGTCCAGCGGATGCTCCAATCCGTCGACTACAAGGGGACTACTTTTAAAAACTTATAGGAAACTATATGCACATATCGCTGTTTTCTATTCTCTTCACATGGTATCTGGTCCAGGTCTTTTGGGGCCTACCAGGTACAGCACGGCGGGAACTCCGGTGAACAACATGTCAACAAATTTGTAATAAAGTAAAGCATTCTCCGGGTCGTGCTGGCACCGATCGTTTTATTCCCGTCTTGGTGAGCAGATGGTCATTGCAAACTGCGAAAACGAAACATCGGTGGCATCCACAACGTCTAAGGCCTTCTAGCTAGTCTAAGTATGATAGACTACGATCAGTCTTGCTATTCAAAATAAAGAATATCAAAATTCTGAGTCTTGGCCAGTGTTTGTCTCTGCGATTTATTTCACAAGTTATTTTCCAAAGTTGAGCTTCGCTCTTGCAATAAAACGTGAACGGAAATGCCACCTGGCTCGAACGCGCGCGCAAGCCTCAACTTCCTAGTCTGTACGACTGTCCGTAGCCATCTGAAATCAC
>OLMU01004468.1:0-12084 GCA_900291995.1 Licmophora abbreviata | reverse complement strand
AGCAATGACAGTTTGCACTTAGCAAGCGACTACGCGTACGACGACACCATACATGGTACCGGTGGCGATCGAGCATTGTTTGTGCTGATCGTCGTCGATTGATGCTTGACTCAACCATCACCAGTTCTACTGGACAGCTAACGGTATTCTATCCCACACCTCGGCTTGTCTCTTCTCGAAATCTGATTGAAAGATGAGGGAAGAAATTAGAGAACATCGTCTCGAAGGAGCGTCGTTGGTCCCGCCCCCCGGAGGCAGCGGAGATCTTGCCCGCCGGAAATTTCCAGCAATGAGCCCACTGCAGACGTCCATCCCAACTGGACTTCCAAAAGTTCTTGTTGACAGTGAAGAGAAACGTCGTATCAGGAAGAGATCCACGCGCTCCTGTCGGAGTTGCTGCGTCAGATTTGCATATTTTGTGGCGGTTCTGGTCTTGATCGATTTTCTAGATGATATGTTCTTGACTCCGACATCTTGGCGACCGGACGTCCTGCCATCAACCATACAGCGAGACTATTCGAATGTGGGCGGTGTGGAAGATCTAACATCCGAGTTTGTGCAACCCTGGTGTTTTAGCGGACGCACTAACTGTGCCTGCAAAAACCCTATGGTTCCCGAGGGTCGACAAGAATTCAAAAAGTGGGAACATAGGCATCATCTAAATAGCGAGAGGGCGAAAGCCAAGGGTGATGACGTTGATGTCCTGTTCCTTGGCGACAGCATTACTGAAGGGTGGCTGGGAACGTCGTACGGCGAGAAAAGTCCCAGGACACTTGGTGTTCCAGAGGTTTTTGATTCGCTTTTCTCTACCGAGCATGGTGGAAAGTATGAAGGGCTTCCCTTGGGAATTTCGGGTGACACATCCCCCAATCTCCTCTGGAGAATACAGAACGGTGACCTTCCGGAGAACCTTCACCCACCAGTTATCTGGCTTCTAATCGGGACCAATGACTTTGGGAGAACATGGTGTTCTGCTGAGCTTGTCGTTGTCGGCATCCTGCGCGTCGTGGAAGAACTCCTACAGCGCCGACCGAAGTCAGAGATTGTTATTAATAGTGTCCTTCCCCGTTCTTTTCATCAGAAAGGCTACGCGGCCCGGGGACGAAGAGGGAGGTGGTGGCGATCCAGTTCCCGGCCCACTCTTCCCAGCGTATGGGATGACATTGAGGAGGTCAACGAGGAACTGAAGAATTATGCTGCAAACCGAAGGCATGTACACTACGCTGAAACCATCGGCTTGTTCTTCATGGATGACTCAGTAGAAGGAGATCACTTGCAAATCAACAAGAAGTTGATGCCCGATTTCTTGCACCCGTCCGCAGAAGGATACAAGCTGTGGGGAGAGAGCATCGTGAAGACTCTCGATGAGATTATGCCGAAATAATGCTTAGATTTGGAAACGAATCTGAGCTCTGTCCCAGTAGACTAGTAGGCTACAGAGTCCCTCCAATCGGCATGTAGACAACGACCTAGTACCTGGTATGATACCAGTATCATACTGGCAGGAAAGTGCGTGTGAGTAGCCCCGGAATTCGCTCTTAAAAAGGTCAAAAATTCATGAATTTTGAAGAGCGAAATTCGCCCGTAGGTTTGTACGTATTTTTGTACTGAAGTTTCACGGGACTACCCGTTCCGCCGTTGTGGCCTTCCCGCGCGCTAATCAGGGGCGCTAATGCTGGTTGTCCTGTGTGGTGTGAGCACAGCGTGCATCTCACAGCGTTATTGCAGTTCGCTTCTTACTGACTTCTCATCGCATTTCGCGATCAACTGGCTCTCTTCCCTTCTCTGCGAATCAAGGAAAGTCGTGCTAAGAGTATTTCACCGAAGAAGCATAGCCACGGAGTAGCTCAACAAGAGGATTCGACGATTCCGAGCCCTATCCTCGGTTCAGAGCTCAACCACAAAATTCAACTTTTCGAGAGACGACGCCTGTAGTGAGAAGTTCTCGGTAAGCAAGCGATCCTATGGAAGCCGAAACGGGTCGACACACAAAAGGGGGGCTTGTTCCTGATAAGATAATACGACGTCGGTCGGCGATCGCTCTTGGATCGCTGAACAATTTATGTATGTGTGTCACTTGCGCATTTCGTGTATCTTCTAACGGTAGACTGCTCTTCTTACACCGATTTTCCATGCTCAGGCCAAGGAACAAGGTCTCCACCGTAGCCCTGAACTAGGAAACACCGTCTCTCTTCCTAGAATGGCACAGAATCTACCGCCTCATCCCGCCGTCATGCAGGCCAGCACCGGCCACAGGCTTGACGCGGCAACGGTCCTCCACGATCGACTCCGATCCCAGGTGGAGTACTACTTCAGCCCACAGAATTTGGCGAACGACTCTTTTCTTCGGTCTCTGCTCTACAAAAGTGAGCACGTTGGTGCCGTACCACTGGAAGTGATCGCAAATTTCCCCAAGATTCGTCAATATTACGCAGCAGCTTACAACATCCAGCAGAGCCCACCTCCCCGAGCCGACCTTGCGGTCCTCGCTCATGCCCTTCGAGGGAGTGCGATGGTCAGAGTGAGCGTCGATGGCATGTGGATCAGTCCAATTTCAAATGCAAAGCCTCTTATGCAGAGTCCCATTGCGACCGTCCAACAGCCCCCTGTTCCACCGCAGAATCATACATCATCGGCTGCGGTGGAGATAGAAGGGAGTCCACAACTGCGTAGCGCCTCTTCTCCATCCTCTCCGACATCGCAAACGACGGCTACTTCCTCAGTTGGGATTCCAACCCACCCTATGAAGGAAGTTGCAAGTGTCATCCTCCGCAACGTGCCAGAGGCTTTGTCGGAGGAGCAAGTCCTGGACCTCTTTTCATCTCAGGTCTCCCCTCAGCCCACGGCAGCTCGCCGAGACGGGCCTACAGAGTGGTCGGTCCACTTCGACGCGGAAGGCAACGCCCATGTTGCCGCAACGGCGATCAATGATCGTTCGGATCAAGACATCCGAGCAGAAGTTAAGACCAACCTATCCACTGAAGCCTCATCGACGGCATCGATGGGTCCTCCAGTCCACTTGCAGAATCGCCCAGCCCCTGTACACCCACAGTTCCGGTATCCTGTCATGGCGGCAGTGCCGTATGGATATGTGCAATATGGAATGCCCGTTATGGCACGGCCTCAAGCTGTTGCGGTACCTGCAGGCTATCCGTATCCTCACATGCAGATGATGCATCATCCACCGCCACACATGTACCAGCCGTACGCCGGGTACGACATGCGACCCTATCCATCTCATGTATATGTCAAAGGAGACGAAGGCCAGAAGCCTCATCGGGGAGGAGGGAGAGCACAGCCAAAGAAGCGAGCGAAAAGGGGTAGAGCGAGAAGCTCTGGAAGTGCAAGGCAAGACGGCGCTTCGCAAAGTAGCGATAGCTCAAGGCGCCCGCTTCCCCAAGCCCGAGGGGAAGGCAGGTCCAATGGATCGCTGTCCCAGAAGCAAAAAGGTGGGGGGAACGCGAACAGGGGAGAGAGGGAGAGACCGAAGAGATCCGGGGCATCGCAGCAGTCGAACAGCGAGCTATTAATAGATGAGCAATTCCCGTCGCTGAGTGACACCAAGACCCAGAGCGGGCAACACCAGTCAAGTGAGCCCCCCAAGGCTGCGTATGCAGCTGCGTTGCTGAAAGCCGTTGTGCCATCAAAAACGGTGGCAATGCGCGACGATGCGCGGAAGGGTTCTTTGAACGGCGAATCACCAGTTCATCACATATCGACTGGTAAACAGGATGTGCAGGGTGGAACGCATTCCGAGACGCAACTCGAAAACAGCTTATCCAGGATGAGCTTAGAAACAGATGCAGCTAAATCACCAAGGCAACGGCCGACGACGATGGCGGCCTAGACAAAATAAAATATCGATTATAAAGGAAGGCAAATACATATAGAAACGAGAAATTTGCGCGGTGCGACTCGAATTCCGCCGCTCGATTGAACATGACTTATGGTATGTCATCATTATCTTAGCATATTTGGAATCTGGGTTGCCTATGCGGTTCAGTTTTATCGGTCACTCGAAGGCGATGGCGAGGGCAAGCGCCACGAGCGATATTGCCGAGCAGGCCGACAGAATCTGAAAGACAGGAATCCACGCCGATAAGTCGCTGTAGTGAGCGATGGAAGCAACATAGCCATTGAAGGCTGCGAGCATGCCAAACCCGCCGAAGTCGAATACATCGGCAATTGTTGCAGAGGATTCGACGCCGCCCCGATCGAGAGCGTATAGCGAAGGGGGAATATAGAATGGAACAGCAAAGGAGAATCCCCATAGAAACAGAAGTCCCGCGCTTTGGTTCGCCGACATATTTATCAACGCGGACATGTGCCCCAGCTGGGCAAGGGCAGACAACGTTGCCATTCCCAAGAGTGTCACGACTGAGACGATCTTACCTCTCTTGCTGAGGTTGTCATAAGTCTGTGACCCTAGTGTGACGGATAGTAGACACCCCAGAGCAAAAATTGATCCAGTCTGAGCAGCGAATGAATTCCCTGCCCCATAGCATTGTGACATGACTGTCGGCACAAACAGAAGGAACGACCCGAAAACCAGGAGCGCGGACCTGGAGATAAAGTGTAACCAGAACTCAGGTGTCGCTGCCTCTCGTCTCAACACTCGTAGGGATGCAATCAATGTCGGCTTTTGAGGCAGCGCAGCCATGTCACTCTCGTCTTCCACAATGATGTCTCCCCTGCTTTTGTACATAGCCCCAAAATACGACAGGAGAATGATGGGAATGATCTGCATCGAGGCCGACACCCCAAATACGAGTCGCCACGGTGGAGGCCCCCCTGCTTGTCGCTGCGCTAAGTGGAGGACAGACGCAAAGATAGAGAACGCAGCAGCATTACCAGTTCTTGCTGCTGCAGCCAGCATTCCAACCCGTTGAGCCCATTCTCCTTTGGGAAAGGCCTGGCGGACTGCGTTGATACATGCCGCCCAGCATGACGAAAAGATGAAATCGACAAAGATCCAGGCAACAGCAAAGACCGTGAATGTGTTGCATCGTGCAATGATTCCCAACAACACAGTCAGAAGGGACAAAGAGATCTGCAATGAACGAATCCCCCCAAAGTGATCAATTACAGGTCCAAGAACTAGCTTCCCCAGAGCTACAGCCATCGTCGAGAGTGTCAGCTGCCGAGCCATTAGTGATAAGGGACGCGTCGACCAGCCAGCGAAGGACAATCCTGTCTCAGGATGAACAAGCATAGAGAAAACGGACGGCAGTGCACATTTCGCGCCCATCACCGAAAAGTATGCAGCGAATAACGCAGCTGCCATGCCTCGCTCCCTGATTCTGACCTCGTCATTCTCCAAAGGTATCGCAGGCCGAGGCGCCATCGCGCCGCCGCGAAGCGGAGCATGACGAGACGAAACGCTAACCGGCTTACTCCATCGATTTCTCCACTGACAATCATTCCTATGGCGCAGAATTGACGATGCTTTACCGAGCGAGGGACACCATCCTCGTGACGAAACAGGCGAGACTGCCACGAGAAGCAGAACTCGAAGAACTCTGATGTGGCCCCATCCCTTCGTTTTGCAGATATTTCGTCGATTTTCTACTGACGAAGGACCCTTGGATAGATTCCATCGTACTTGACATTCTGGAGGGGTCATATTGCTTGAGGAAGAGTACACCGAAGTCAACAAGAGCGGTTCATCCTCCAACATCACAGCATGATACTCGAGTAGTGAAGTGTGGTTGACATTCTGAGCGCGCGATCTGCGATGGCCGGCGACGACGGATGGCTGACGGACGTGCGAATGAAGATGAAAAAAAATCAAAAAATCATCGCACCAAACATCTCAAAAAATCTAGCCGCATCTCGACATCATCGGAAACAGCACAGCGCGTTCGGAGTTGCTCTTGCCTGTATTCACAGTTTTGGTACGTCGTTTTCTTTTTCGCCACGACGAGCATATTATGGATGCGGAAGATTATATGAAGAGCACAATGGAGGGAGGATAACGATGAAAAACGGAGAGGGAGGGTTGCTTGAAGACAAACCCGATGCCGACAAGTGAGATTCCTTCTTGCCTTTCCGCCTCTATGCACCGACGGAATCCTGCTAACCACTTTTCAACCGATCAGCGCTCACACTATGTTGTCCGCCCCCATGCCTTTCTTGCAGCCAGACTTGTTCAATAGACAATGGTATTTCAAGGCCAAGATGCGTGGCGACGCCACCCTCTGTTTCTGAATCTGTGGAAGGATCCGCTGCCAGGCTTCAAAAAAGCTATTGTGATTTACGGGGTCTTTGTGGGCGCCGAGTACGCCTACAGGTTCATTACCAAGCCTCCGAGCAGCGCCGATGTGGAACCAGAAAAACTGTAAGAATACTAAGAGGAAGGCATATGAAAAACAGAGACACTCAGGTCTTTCCACTTTTATAATAAGCACTTGACGGTACCGTACGTCCCCTTGTTTTTCAGAAATGAATCAGTCCTTCCAACGAACTGTCACCGCCTGCCCAGAGAGCTTACAACTAGCGATCGTATCGTCAATGTTACTAATGAGATCCTTCGGAGGAAATCCCGCCATGAGAGAGAACTCCCGTCCACCTCGGGCTTCCTCGTTGGATTGCTAAACCACAAAGGAGGCAAAAGAGTTAGCAACCTTGCGGTTCTGCCCGAGTCCAAGTTCACAACGCCCCGACCAAAACTCCAACGTACCGCAACAAATGCATAGATTGTCTTGACGATACTATCAGCCCCAAACTTGCGCACCAATCTCTTAGCATCCGGCATTCGAATCTGAATGCGGGCGCCATCATCAGGCTCGTCACCAACGGCGATCGCAAGCCACTGCTCCACCACGCTTGGCTCTTTGGGTATCGCTTCTTCTTTCTGATGCGCCAACGGCGCTGTCGCGGGAGAATCCTCACTCCCACCTGAAGTGCCAAGATATTCCACATCACCATCGTCGTCCATGTCTTCGATGCTGTCCGTCTTTTTGAGACTGGCTCGCATAGCCTCCTGGAGTTGTTCTTGCTCCGTCGTGGAACGCTTCTTGTTGCCTGTACCAGCAGAGCTTCCGCTGGCTCGAGATCCTGCAACAGGAGGCTTGTCAAAAGAATGACGAGAGCAAAAGTCCATGGCATTTTCGGCAAAGTCCATTGCCGTGAGAGGATTAACCTGCGTCCAACCCTCCTTTCGCCACATTAAGCGTCCTGTACGAGGATCCAGGATGGCAACGTGCGGAAAGTCATGAACTTGATAGCGTTCTACGTAGGTGCGTCCATCGGGTGTAACGTCCATCTAGAAGAAAAGATACAGAGGAGATGCTGTCAGCGTACACGGGTCAAGTATCAGCACACTGTGTGCATGCTCTCTCTCATGTCTATGCGGAAACGCACCGTCTGCCAAAAGATGAAACCCTCTCTCACAAGGTTCTCGACCAGCTCATCTCGCCAGACATCACGATTCAGCGCATGACTCGAAAACTCCGAATCACGCTGTATGTTAACCAGGAGCCACCGTCGCGAGTCTTTAGCCACGGATCGCGCGCCTTGAAAGCCTCCGGCACTGTGAATCAAGTGTGTTGGAGGAGCAAACATGTTTTCCAGTGTCGATGCAGCGTCCGCGTCTGGCGGTTCGTTCTCTCCTTGGATACCATCATCGTCCTCATCATCGTCGTCCACGTATTCGTAATCAATGTCATCATCTTCTTCGTCTCTGTCACTTTGCCGGCTATGCATGGCGGCTGCTGCATGTTGGTTGATGGCATCCCGAACAGAACCACCAGCACCACCGCCAAACGGTGCAGCAGCCCCCCCAAACGCCGACGACATAAGCATATTGTTCTCCTGCTCATCCATCATTCCCATCATGTGCGCGACGAGAGGATTTCCGTGCATGGGGCTGTCCATTAGGCGCATCGTTCGCGTCGCATCGGGAGCTCGGACGGTGTCCTCCATTGTGGGAGCGGCGACCCCGCCAGCAGTGGGACTGGGTCCCGCGCTGTTCTCGAAAAATAAGGCAATGGCATTGTCCAGACTTCCTCCGCTCATTTCCAAGTAGCTGGTTGCCCGTGACACATCAGAAATACCAGTAATGGCGAGAAACTGGGAGACGAGTTCATCTTGACCGCTCGCTTCGGACGACATATTTCCTGCAAATCGGATCAGAACTCAAAAACACCCTAAGGTGGCAAGGATCGAATTTCTGGACAGTTTCGAGAGACTCGGATCCTCAAACCCGTACACTGCTCAAGCCTGCTGATTCTGGACGACGCCCAATGGAGATCCGCTGTTCCGCTGCTTTGTAAACAGGACAGGACAAACAACCGGCGTCCTCTGATGCCACTTTGATTGATGACTTGTTTGTATGGTTTGTTCGTTTGTTTTCCACAGGTTCTTCAGATCCGAATCCAATCGAACCGCAGTACAAATCGTACGCAGGTCCACGTAGCCTGAACGCCCGAAAAGCAATGCTTAGTCCGGGTTCTTTCTTGAGTTGTTCCGATTCTTTTGAAGTTTTGGCCGATTTCGGAAAAAATGCTGCTCTCTCTTTTGAAAAATGTGCAAAATTCTTTCTGATTTCCGCTGTGATGGCGCGACGCGCGTTTGTTGATGCGGTGATGAGATGGTTCACGGCGGCGTTTCTATCATCTCGACGTTGTTCATGTCACTCCATTCATGCTTCCGGACCCTCGCGAATCAACACGTTGAACATGGAAGCCGCAGCAGATAGCCAGATGCCGGCTATGATCTCCTGCGGAACAATGACCACCGTTGGACGCTACAACGTCGAGGAGGCCGACGATGCCCTCGGAAAAATGGGTGCTTCCGAGATTCTGAAGCAGGAGGAGGACGACGACATGTCTGTCCAGGGTGAGTCTTCTACTTCTATCAATAAGAGTTTGCTCCACAAATGGCTTGGGCCCTTCAGCCGATCAAAAGGGGGAACCACAGATGAAACTATTGGATTTCCGGAGGGATACCAGACGGAAACGGCTCGGTACTTGGTTGGACATTCTTCGGCTGCCTACTGCAAGCTGCACAGCACGCCCTTGTTCGAATGCGGCTGTCACAGCGAGAGAGCTCCTGTTGATGGATTTCACTATGTCGTACGAGCACATGATGACAAACAAGACGCCTCAGGCTTCGCCGGGTACGATACAAAACGCAAGGCTATAGTTGCATCCTTTCGCGGTACTGTCAGTTTAACGAACTGGAAGGCCAATTTGATCTTTCTCAAGAAGCGAGACCATGAACATCACGGAGAAAAGAACAACCACGATGGTGCTTTTTCGAGTGGCGTCCATGCCACGAGTGGGCACACATATCCAACGAGAGTTAAGGTACACTCTGGCTTCTTTCACACGTACCGAAGCATCAAGGACCAGATCATCGCGTCGGTTGTGCAGATGAAGAAAGAGCACCCAGACTATCAAGTGTTTGTAACAGGCCACAGCCTCGGTGGAGCCCAGGCAACATTTTGCGTCGCAGACTTGGCGTACAAGCATGGAATTGACTCGATAATCGCGTACACGTTCGGACAACCGCGCGTCTTCGACGTTCGGGGCCACGAGTTCTTTCACAGCCTCAAAGGGGTCAGGCTGTATCGTGTAGTCAATGGGCTGGATCCAGTACCTGGACTGCCGGGGCGTGTGGTCGGCTTTCGACACGTTGGAAGCTTAATTCATTTCATGCCAGCAGACAAGAAGGAAGTGCAAAGTGCTCTTCAGAAGAATGCAAATCTGGCATCACTAGAAGGCTTCTCGCGGCTATCTTCAAGGCAGGCCGGTCTTCATCGATTTCGAATCGTCGATCATTTGGTGTACGCAGAAAGGTACGGCGCCCAGCGTATTCTACGGGGCCAGGATCCACCCCCGGATCCGTGGGATCCGGAAACTCGGGCATACCGCAACGCTGTCTCGGGTACACTCTCGCTCTTTCTCGATGAGTTCCCCAACAAGGCGGCGTTGGTCTTCGTTTATGCCCCCTGGTGTCCTCATTGTAAAAAATTCTTTCCTACATTTCGAAAGTTGGCAAGAAAGCATCGAAAGAACGAAAGGGTCCAGTTTCTCGCCATTGATGGTTCCGCGAACGACTGTCCCGACGGATATGTACCGCAGTCTTTTCCGACCATCTTCCTCTGCAAGCGGAAAGGATACGGATCACACGAGCAAGAGGGAACTGAACTGTATGTCGGAAGTAGGGACTTGGACGCGTTGGAATCTACGCTTGCCAAGTGGACTAAAGACAATTCTTTTGCAGCTTAGCTTATGTAGATTAGATATCAATAGAAGACAATTAAAGGACTCTAGTAGAACGGTCATCCGAAGTTTCTTGGCCGTCGTCGAGATACGTGTGAAGACCGTCGGGGACGAGGCTCCAGAGATGGCGCGGGAGGAAGACTTTCCCACCATGTTTTCTAATGTCAATTGCATCCTTGCATGCCCTTCCGAATCTTATTGCGTCCGGATCATTGATGCCCTCAATTGAACCATTCGCCACGGCAACGGACTGCGAGTACAGCTTTCCAATTAGCTTATTCTGTTCCACCATGGACCGAAGGTCTACGATACTCTTCTGTATTTCCTCAAACCAACGCACCGAGGGGGGTACTGTTTCAGACGCCTCCATCATAGGGGAGGGACCATCGGCTTGGCATAGGTCAACAGGCTGTGCATATTGCATGTTAGACAGAATCGTTGTATTCCAGCAAACGAAGTAGAGATCTCCATCGAGATCACCGTTGGCAATAAGCTCAGGCAAGGGACGACGCCCGTCACAGGAGTTCGCAAAGACAATACTTCCAAAGTCGAGACAGTTCAACCAAGACCATTGTGCGTCAGTCATTCCCCTGGGCTTTGTCACAACCGCTGGCAGCATTCGACCATCGCTTCTTTCCATGCACGGGCAACGAGTAACGAACAGCTCATCGCGATGCACGCCGTTCTTTTTCAGACCGGTAATGAAGACATGTCCCTCAGGCAGAGATGCAGTGGGGTCAGCAACTCCAACGACAAAGGCATGCTGAAGCTTTCGTTTGTCGTCCGATATGTCGCTCATGTATCTCTCGATGACGTTCTGTGGGACACCGAGACCTTGCCAAAGGCAGGTCACCATTGACGACGGCTGCTTTGGCACAAAGCTTTTTGGACGCTCTTCTCCCTGGAGAAGCTTGTTGATATTAACATTCGTGCTGTTTGGATCAATGGATGTAATGACAAGGCATAACCAATCGTCACACTGACCACCAAGCAAGGAGGGGCCCACTTTGGCCATACCTGCTGGAAGTTGTATCTTGTCGATGCTTGGCTTCTCGAATAGCATGCCTTTGTAAATTCCCAGCTTGGGAGCAAACAGTCGAATCTGCAGAGAGTGGGTCCTCTTTCCGACGGCGCGGTTACCAAGAAAGCGTTGAATGTAGCGCCTTGGTATGAAACCGCACTCGTTGCCACCGCTGATCACCTCGAAATCGGAGCATGTCAAATCATCAAAAATCAGCCATTTCCTGTCCTTGCGATTACTCATGCGGGCAGGGCTACAAAAGAGCTCGAGACGGGATGCGGCTTTGCATGAAGTCAGAGCTGCAAAATTTCCCATCTCGTTCAGCGTCTGCTGAAGATCCAAGGTCGACAGGTTCTCGCCAGACGTTGCAACATACTGCATAGAGGCTGTCATGGATGGTGGTCCATGAAACCTCCTATCGCCGCCCTTAGGGAACTTGGGGTTATGGATCTTGCATGAAAGAACCTGATAAGTGCGACCATGCCAGACGAACGAGACCGGTAGCACCGTATTCGGCGGAATGGATGACATATTGAATTCAAAAGGAAGAATTCGATTCCCAAAGAGATGATGCCCATACGTTCGATGCAGATTAGTTGTCTGACCCGGCAGCAGCAGACTGATCGATCTTATCTCTAGTCCCATGATCCTGTGAAGCGCGGCGACATGAAAAGAATTTGTCATCCGCTGCGAGGATCGAGTCTGTATGGTCCACCTCTGTTCACCGATTGTCTCGTGATTCTCTTCAAGGTTAGCCATGGCGTCGTCGAAAAAATCTTGGTGATCGGTGACCACGGCCACAAAGTCGGGGATACCTCTCTATGGGCAGTCGGTGAT
>OLMU01004460.1:0-22282 GCA_900291995.1 Licmophora abbreviata | reverse complement strand
CGTTTTGAAGTTCATTTTTTCATTTTTTCCATATTTTGAAAGATGAAAATATTATTTTCGACTTTTTTCTCACCGACTTCAAATCGGCAGAGGCAAGTACGCTATCGATTGGAACGTATATGAGGGGCTCTAATCTAACAATGTGCTGTAGAACTGTCCTAGCCTACGTTCCCTTCGCCTGAAAGCATTCGCACCTTACTATGCCCGACATGAAGCTGCAGTAGGAATGCATGACTTCAAGCACTCAATATTCAAAGATGGTGGCATCAAACATGTTGACTGCATCATCGCTACGGTAGTGGCAGCGTGTATCCCACGCAGTCTCGCTCTCATTCGCGGCGGTCCTAGGGATCAGTCGAGTTTGACGCATACAAGAAAGCGAGCAGCAGACGGTTCCTTTTGCAGGGCTAGGCAGCCTCAAAGGTTGTCGGCGAACTTTACAAGCTTCACCCCGCATCTCGTTCTCGCTGCCAAGCTTCCCGCAGACCAATCACTCGATCCTTCACGGTCGACTTGAGCACACCAATGTTCGCTGTCATCCAGTTTCTAGATGTGTTCTGCCTATGTTTCCACTCTGTCACATTTTTAAGCAGTGTCAATAGCCGTGCAACGTGTTCGACATCTTCGAAATGTCCTGATAATCTATCACTCTCTGGTTGAATAATCGGAACATTTTCCAGAGCGTCCTTGAGCTCAAGCTGGGTTGCAAAGCTATCGAGACACCTGTCACGCTTTCTCCTATGACCTGCAACTGTAGAACTAATCGAGTTGTTTGATTCCAACTCGAGCACGGCTCCCATGGCCCAGCCATCTGCCAACAGCGGTGGCTTGCTACCTGTCAGATGACTGACCCACAAGCTCATGGCAATGTCTTCACAGTTGAACCATTCCTCAACATGTCTGTAAATATCCCTTGGTAAATTTGAAGAGTAAGATTCTAGATAACCACAATGTAAAAAGCAAAATCTCGGCAAGACGATACTGTAGTCACCCAGAAAAGGGTAGCGGTACTGTTGAAACAAATGCACAACAAAAGCGGAGCACGCACAGATGAGACTACAGATATATTGCGTTCATGAGGTAAGCGAAAGACAGAAGATACGCTGCAATGCACGCACCCTCCAAGCCCCGTCACTCTTTCGAGCATACGCTCTTGCATCGTAACCCACGAGACGCTCTGGATTCTGAGTCCACTTCAAAAAGCCTGCGACAAACGCATACAATGATGCAATGGTGAGGGTACAACAATCGACCGCGCACCGAGCATGGTTTACATACATAGCACGTACCTGCATCAAGAGCTTCACACGGACGCAAGACATCGTCATCCATACTGAGAATACCCAGCGTCGGAGGGGGAGTCATGACATGAAAGCGCTCATTGAGAGAATTGACAGAGTGCCGTTCCACCACGACCTTTGCCATGTTCTGCAGATAGGCTGGCGGTTCACCCTGACTATCGCACCACACGACCTGAATCTGAGCGACTCCTTCGCACGAGGCATGGTGGTGCAGCGAAATGTACAGATTTTCAGGTCGATTCCAAGTATTGATACGAACGGTGTAAAACTCGCGATCTGTGGGGAGCAACGGTGCGAGATGTCGGGACTTTCCTACAGTGTCATTGGTTTTGTCCGTGGGCCCAAAAGCAAGCCGGTCCGTAGAAGCTTTCGAATTCGAACTATCCGTGCCAATCTGTATCGAAGTTCGATTCGAATCCTCTCGGATGACCAACGACCCGTACTCTCCAGCTGTCGTATTATCACTGTAGGGGTCTTGCCAGGGCAATGCCGCGTCATAGAGAGGTAGATCGAGCGGCTCAAAGAAGGAGGCTCTGTACATGGTGAACGATCCAGCGATCGAACAAATTCCCAGCCACAACACAAATCTGTTTCCTCCATGCTTGCGGCTACTCCCGTACTTCGCCATGAAGCGAGTAGTGGCGATCAAAACGGATGGCCATGGTGGTGACACCCTCCAGACTATCGTTCTTATCACGCAAGGCGGGTGTGTATTCGTTCCTCGTGAATTGTGATGTGTTTTTTGTCATTGGTCGGGTACCACCCTCCACGTGGAACCTAACGAGCGCGCGATATGACACGGCCGTGTTCTGCCGACACGCGGCGTGTCGTGTTCTGACGAGAAGGACGCGACGACGGCGGCATTCTTCTCGCTTCAGTGAGGCGTATGTTCTGCAGAAGAGAGAAGGAGAGTGCGATACCCTATTGCAACCTAAGTTTGACGTCTAAGTTCCAGTTTGTATATAACTCTTTTGGAAATTTGGAGGATTGAATTTCATAAAGTCTGAATTGTCGTCTAGAGGTCGAACTCTCCAAGCATGACAAGAACGGTGAAAAACACGAGGAAATCAGCTGCATTGACCGCTTTGTTGCTGTTGTCGATATCAGTGACCCACGGCTTTCGGCCGAGGCATCATGCGGCCACGTTCTCGGGACAAGAGATTGCCAGAGGCGGTGCCGCCACGCCGAACGACGAAGGAGGTCGTGCCGGTAGTCGCACCGAGACGAAGCAGCAAGGCGACGAGAAGACTCTGGAAAAGTATGTGGCAGCGATGGAACAACGGGACAACGAGGCCCACGACGACCACACGGATGCTGACGACGAGCAAGAGCAAACACCTGCTTCGCAACAGAGAACGAACAGTCCCGCGTCTGCCACGAATAACAATGATGATGATGATGATGATGATGATGCCACGGTCGGGGTCAAGTCGCATGGGAAAAAGAGTAATGCGGTAGGAGATCCGGACTCGGATAGTTCGGATGACGAGGATGACGAAGAGACGGATGACACAGACTGGTTGGATCTTGAAGAAATTTTGTCGCCCCAGCAGCCTCAGGCTCAGGCGTCACCGCAGGAACAAGTCCAAGTTGAAGTGGAAGTCGTGCAGCAGCAGATGCGCGACGAGGAAGACGACGATGAAGCTGCTTCTTCTACCACTCGCAGTGGAGGAGGAGTGGGTGTTCGCAGTCCACGCCAGAAACGACGCGATAATAAGGCGCAGACGGCCTCCGCCAAAACGACACGACGGACGCATGCCCAAGCCTGGCTCCCTCACATTTACTTACCCCCGGCACCCAAGGCTCTGTCGCATGTGGAATCACATGCGTCCGCCTCATCCCATCGCCTGGATCGGCGCACATTGTACGCCAGTCTACTTCAAGAACTACAGAATAGCACTACAAGGAATGAGTCGAGCCGACGAAAGTTTTTGGATCCAGCGACCTCACAGTCATTGCAGGCGGCACTGTCCTTGGCCACGCAGCCCCAATGGCGTCAAGCGGCGCCACAGTCGAGTGGCGTAGTTCTCTACAACACTGAAAGTCCTACGACGGCCACCCTTTCTATGCAGGAAACTGTCATGATGGCTTTGGTGAGTATTTGCGTATGCTAAACGTGTTTTGTCAATCATGATCCAGTCGACTTACAAACGCGGTATTCTGATTTCACGCGAACAACGCTGCAGGCGCACTCTTTAGGCTGCGGAATGGTAATACTGGACGATGCAGTCCTGTCGAGCGTTCGAAAGGAGGTGTCAGATGATTCAAAGTCGGCTGCCCTGCTGGAGTCACTGTTGCAGCAGGCACGAGAGGGAAGTTTTGCGTCGGGACGCGGCGCCTCTGTGGCTCAATGTTTGGAACGGGACTTGACATCTGGCTTAGATGATCCTTATGACGAACGAGCCGTGGCGAGCTGCCAGGATATGACAAAGTGGGAACAGGAATGGCAGGACGGCATTAAACCAGCGAAGAAGAGTACCAGTGGAAAGCCACTGCCTCTTGTGATTTTTGTTCGTACTGAGACGTCGAAATCACTTCTCAAGAGTAAATCGGCAATGGAGCAGTTGATGCAAGAGTGCACCTCAGCCGATAGTGTCCATATGATTGTCTTGGGGAAGGGTATAGATGCGAGGACCGTCACCCTGCCGGACGAGCCTGTGCCCTCGAGTGGCGGTGCTGGCACTTCGCAAAGCCACGGCATGGAGGCTTCCGATATCTACAGCAATAATCGCGCAGGTGCGGCGCCATGGTTTGGCTTTGCCCCAAAGAATCAGAACGCATCCGGACAGAATGACCCAGATGGCTCACGTCGCTTCAATATCTTTCTTGCTCGCACGGTCGACCCCAGTGGAACCCCCGGAATCCTCGGCGCAATTGCAGAGCCTCAGGCTGGCAACCTTTTTCCCCATATGCTAGCCATGCAGGCACGAGAGCGTCTTCAGAACCAGGAAGGCGACTCGCCCTTGAAGGACGAGCTGGAGCGTTGGGCTCACACACTGCAACAGCAAATGCAGACAAATGGAGGCATGCCTTTGCCGCCACCCCAGTTCTTCAATGCGAGCTTGTCGTCGCCGTTTGCGATGGGAGGGAATCCAATGCTACCTCCCAGCGCCCAGACACCAACTCCTGAGATCAGTCCGCCCCCGGAGGTCGTCCAGCAAGCTCTTCAACAGGCAATGAACGAATTACTGGATCGCCTGGCGCAGATGAACGAGGACGAGTCATCTGGACTATCGCCAGAGCTTCACAAGTCGTTTCGGCAAGTACTGCAGAACGAAAATCTCCGCCGAGGCATCGCAGAGAATCTAGCTCGCGCTGCACCGGCTCTGACAGATCCGAAATGTCAAGGAGTTATGCTGAGCGTGTATGTCCCACCTCCTCCTAGCCACATGAACCGCGGCAAGCTTCCGGGAAGCCAAAAACCACCCGGTGGCTGGTTTCAGAAGATTCTCAATAACAACGACGGGGACTCGACTGAAGAAGGCGACGAAGAGCAGCTAGCACGGAAACGGCAGCGAGATCGTGTGCGCACGGCAGCAGCGGCAATGGTTGCGGCCAAAAGTGCCCAGAGCTCCTCGACAAAACCAGAAAGCAGCAAGTCAGAGCGCCATTTGGCGCAGCTCGAGTCGCTTTGTCGCCATATTCCCATCCAGGCACCATCAGACCCTGTTCGAGCAAAGGCATGGGACGGCTGGGTCACCAGAGAGCGAGGGGCCGTTGTCTTCCGTCACAACCGACGTTCGCTCAACTCAGAACTTGAGCATCGTACTCTGTCTCTCGAGCGGCATACAGGTACTCGGGGGGCGGGATCCGCCTTACGACAGATGCTAAGCGTTCGCAGTGTTAGCGATGATATGGAAGAGATCATCAAATGTGCTGTGGAGTTAGAGGCGGGAAAGAGTCGGCGCCAACAGGAGTCAGAAAATGAGACGCTCGAGGATGATCTGCAGCTAGACATCGACGTCTCTCTCAGCCAGCTACTGGTCACCGATGATGGTATTGTGGAGACTGCCGAGGAGACAATGAAAAAGGTCCCAGTTCATGCTTCAAAGGCTTCCAAAATGAAATCAGGAATAAAGATGCTTCATCCATCTAGTTTGGAGGCTGCTCTTTCAGCCATCTGTCGAATCAGTCCCTCGCCGGCCGGTGGTCTCTCAGTCGCGGGCTCTCCGGCCGCCCACAGAAGCCGAGATGATATCATGGCGTTGGCGCAGGACAAGCATGAGCGAGCTCTGATATCGCAGGTTGTGTCTCCCCAAGACATCGGGGTGACGTACGATATGATTGGAGGTCTGTCTGACGTCAAGGAGCTCTTGCGACAAAGCATCACCTACCCCCTCAAGTTCCCTCACTTGTACAGTGAAGGCATCGCAAGAGAGGCTGTTAAGGGAGTCCTTCTGTTTGGGCCTCCTGGTACTGGAAAAACCATGCTTGCCAAGGCCGTTGCAACAGAAGGAGGAGCCAGCTTCTTGAGCGTGGATGCATCATCTATTGAGAATAAGTGGCTAGGCGAATCAGAGAAAAATTCCAAGGCAGTCTTTACACTTGCCCGACGCCTAGCCCCTTGCGTTATCTTTATCGACGAGGTTGACTCGTTGCTGTCCAGTCGGGAAGGAAGCTCAGATGACTCGGCGCACGGAACCCTTACCAGCGTCAAGACGACCATGATGAGCGAATGGGATGGTTTGAACTCAGGCACGAATGGTGCAGGAGAAGCTGGTTCCGATCGCGTCGTAGTTATTGGATCCACCAACCGCCCTTTTGATCTAGACGAGGCAGTGCTTCGGCGATTTCCGAGACGTATACTCGTTGATCTCCCTGATCTGGAGACTCGAACTGAAATACTCGAAGTGACCTTGGCGGAGAACCGTGTCGACCCTGCCGTCAACCTTACCCAGATTGCGGAGCGTCTGGATGGATACACTGGATCCGATATCAAGGAGGTGTGTCGTGAGGCTGTAGTTCAGATAAGCCACGAACAGGCTCGGCTGCTTGACGAGGGAAGTCTTGGGAACTTTGTCGAGGACCTCACACAGGGCTTACTTCAAAGGCTGCGGCCAGTGACGATGGATGACTTTGAGCGAGCTCTCAATAAGCTGAAACGGAGTGTTTCGGAGAAAGGGCGAGAGTTGGCTCGAGTCTACGAGTGGAACGACGAGTATGGCGAGCTTTCCAAGAAGGAGAAAAATCATCTCCCTCAGCTCATGAATATGTACCTTTAGGCGCCAAGCAAAACATCGCGAGGAGGTTTGTTGCTACTAGAGAAGGTCTCTCGACCAAGAATCAATCAACTGCCGCACTGTAGGACCTTGTGCTGTACCGCTCTGTTTGTACGTGTACCAGTAGGCATCTGACTCGGCATCCTGTAGTACAGCGTATTCTACCATACGGCGAAGGAATTCTATATCATAAGGGCAAACTGTTCTAGACTTTCATCTCTTCTTCTTGCTCTTTTTCCCGCGTTTCTTCCGTTCGAAGCGTTTGGCGCTGAACTTTCGCGTTTCCTTCTTTTCTTCAGGCGCCATTCTTATCGGGGAGGCCAGACCCTGATTGGCGGCCTCCATGACGTCCAGCGGAGCCTCCTGTAGGTACTCTTGCTCCTTCGAAGGCAGTGTTTCTGCAGATTCGAAGCGTTCCTGATCACTTTCGAGTTGATCTGGGGGCGCCGAGACGCCGTGTATGAACGGGATTCCACCCGTTCCTATTAACGACATATTCTTCGCCAGAATCATACTGGGCAGCGCTGGCGGTACAAACTTCTCTGGAATCCCCTTCGAAGTCCGACCATCGGCGCCGCTGACAACTATAGTACTGGTGCGATTCGTTCCTGCAAAAGATCCTTCGTATCCTGGATTCAGTACTCCTACGCCCAATAGGTCTCCATCGCCTCTCTCCTCCCGTGCCTTTTGTTCCTGTTCTTTCAACTTGATGAACTCGTTGGCAATCTGAGGTTCCGGTTTGGGCGCCTTCATTGAAGGCAGACCCACCAACGCGCGACAAGCATCACTGCGGAGTGCATAGCCCTGTCCCAGTGTGAAAAGGAAGCTTGTGGCCAGATAGATCTGCATGCCCGCCGGAGAATGAGACATGAAGCATGGCATGAATATTGCTAATGATTGAAAACCATCCTTCATGATACGAACAATGTTACTCTGCGAGGCTGTTTCTCCAGATAGACTCTTTGTTCCCACAGCCACTTCCACATTGTAGTACAGGAGCAGCCCGCCTAGGATGGGAAGTCCGTACCATGGATCAGGATCCGTGAGGTCTGTCACCCAGAGGAAACCCGATTCCGTTAGCTGGTTCGCCAGCTCCGGATCCCCACCATTGATTATTTTACGCAGATCAATAGACGCATACCAAAAGAAGGGAATCTGTAAGATGGGTGATATGAAGACTGCCAAAGGATTGATTTGGTGTAACTTGTAAATCCCACGTAGTGTCTTCATGGTGGTCCACAAGAGCTGCCGTTGTTGCTGCTTGCTCGCGCCCTGTTCCTGATGCTTTTTCAAGTCGTTCTGGAAGAGCGATACAAGAAACTGAACCTCCGGTGCTACCTTTGCAAATCGAGCAGCTACGTGAGCCGAGTGGAGGACAAACGGAACTAGGGTCGTCCGGACAATTACGTTGGTAACGACAAAGCCCGACCAGTACGGCAAGCCCATGCTGTGGATTGTCGTCAGGATGACACCGGTACCGCCCCAGATTGAGAGATTGTCCAGTGACTCCCAAGTGGACACATAGCGAGTACTCAAAAGCTGGGTAGAGCGTAGGTCTGAGGGACTAGGGAGAGTATAAGGCAATCTCGACCCTTTTCTTGCCGTAGCAACGCTGGAAAGACGGCAAGCTCGCTGCCGCACTTCATTTCGCCTATTCTCCTCCGCGAAAACAAATCGAGCAATCGTACTCCCAAAACAGGGGTGGTTTCGTGCTAAGGTCCGTCTCGCACAAGAGGGCCCTACCAGAATGCATCGTGCGCCCGTCATTTTCCCATGGTGGCTGCCTTCTTTGGATAAGTTCCCAGTGGTCGGTCGCTGATGGATCGTCGTCCGTTCTTCGTCCACCTCCAGCTCAGACCTATTTTGACTCGACTCACTCGACTTCTTATTGCGAGGTCTGAGGTCTGTGAAGTCATCTCATTCCTGAAAACCTGCACTCCCCAGCGCAACAGTCATGAAGTTGGAAGGATCATACCAAACGCGTTCATCGCTAGCAACGCTTGAGAGACAGAGAAGATCCAGGAACAAAAGTGATATATGAATACACGAATGCCTGTCTTTTTGTATTCCTGCTATCGTATTTCTTACGAAACTCGCGTATTCATGCAGTCATCCAAGACAGCTAGAACAACGTCGAAAAAGTGAAAAAGATACCTTTTCGTGAAGCTCACAGGAAGGTGATGTCATTGCAATACGCTAACAATGTTCCTGGAGGATCCCGACCATCCCATGTTCCTGGAGGATCCCGAGCGGAGACAAAGATGAAGCTATATTTTGCTCACAAAACAGCTTCCCCTAACAAACAAATCAGTTTCATCATCAGAAACCAGCAACAAACACCACAGTCCAATCATGTCCAACAACACCCAGTCCGTTCTCATTATCGGAGCCACCGGCGGCACCGGCCAAGAAGTCATGAGGCAGCTCATCGCTCATCATTCGAAACCTCAAGTTCACCTTTTCTGTCGCAATCCCTCCAAGGTCTCACCCGATTACGTCAAGGCCTGTGCTTCGATCCAACAGGGGGATGCCCGCGAGTCGAGTGACCTTGCACGAGCTCTGACCCAGACAAAAGCTACTCACGTGATCGTATCCATTGGTAACGGCGACGATGTTTCCAAAACAGACATTCGTACGGCTTCGGCTCAGGCCTTGGCCCGCGCCCTACAGACAACAAGCGGCTTGGAGGATGTGCAAGTCGTCATCGTGAGTAGCACGGGTGCAGGAACTTCTCACATCAAGGTCGGCATGGGGATCGGAAAATTGATTGAATATCACCTCCGACACATCCTTGCGGATCATACTGGACAAGAAGCAGCCTTTCTTGAAAGCGGGCTGGCGGATCAGACGTGGATTGTCAGAGCCACAGCACTCAAGGACGACAAGCCCACCGGCCAGGTTGTCACTTTCGGCGATGCGGACAAATCCCCCACCGTCCATATCGATCGCGCCGATGTGGCCATGTTCCTTGTGAAGGAGATCTGTGAGGGAGATGGCAAGCCGGGCGGCCGAATTGACAACATTACGACTCCCAAGAACCTCAAGCAGTGAGATCGTAGAACGGGCATCGCTGATGCAACTTAGAGTAATTTGTGTAGAGAGTGACTTGTGATCAACATTCATCTTTAGACTACTTAGTAGTTGTGGTCTGTTTTCCCTGTTCTATGTTTTGCTGTGTCGTATGTATACATTCGATTCATTGTGCCCAGCACCATGAAACTATGACACTCGCTCATCTGGGCTTTTAATGGTGCTTGTCCAAACTATATCTTTGAGGGTACTTGGCAATGTGGGCTTCCAGTTCTTTGGCCTGCAAGTGCAAGTGTCTCGGGACTTCATCGTAGACGTCTTCAAACAGATCTTCCAAAGAGGGGCCATTTCGTTTCTCAGCCTTTTCCATAGCTGTCAAAACGGCCAACTTCTCTTCATTCCCAATCGAGTGTATCTTTTCGTCGTCCATCCACTCGATGTTCTTGAGGAACAGATTCAATCGGACAATTGGATCACCGCTGATGGAATGGTCCTGAACTTCCTTTGAGCTGCGGTAGCGCGTCGAATCATCGGAAGTGCTGTGATGCCCTTGGCGGTACGTCATGGCTTCCACCAATACAGGAGCCGAATGCTCCAAGGCATACGCCTTGGCTTCGCGCACGGCAGCATGCATGGCAAACACATCGTTGCCGTCGACACGTAGACCCGCCATGCCATACCCTGGTGCTCGACTGACAATACCGTCACCCTTGTATTGATCCGTAACAGGAGTAGAAATAGCGTAGCCGTTGTTGCGGCACACGAATACCACAGGAGCATTCAGTGTGGCGGCAAAGTTTAGCGCCGAGTGGAAGTCTGTGGTAGAAGCGCATCCGTCTCCGAAGAAGCAAACTGCGACATAAGGTTTACTCTGTAGCTTCAGACGGTATGCGGCTCCCACCGCCTGAGGGAGCTGTGTTCCGAGAGGACTTGAGATGGTTTGGTAGTTGAGTGCTCGACTGCCGTAATGAACCGGCATCTGTCTACCCTTTCCGACATCCGCATCATTGGAGAAACATTGGTTCGTAAACTGCTCTAAAGAGAAACCTCGCCACATGAGGAGTCCTGCTTCCCGGTACTGGGCCAGAATTACATCTCCCAGTTCCAGTGCAGACGCCGCTCCCATGTGAATGGCTTCTTCGCCACGACACGTCATGTAAAATGAAATGCGACCTTGTCGTTGCGCGTTCTGCAACAGCGAGTCCATCTCCTTTAGACGTAGCATTTGTCGATGGGCTCGTAGCAGAGGATTCTTCGTGGCCAAGTCGGAAAACTCATGAGCTGCCCGATGCAGTAGGGAAGAGGCTTCAATTTCATGGGCATGAACAGAATGCTGGGTCTTCAGCCACGAACGTAGTCCCTCAAGGTCGTCGTGTGCTGGGGACGGCAAAGCGAAAGCCTTAGGAGAAACCGGCGTTTTCTTGTGTTCCCTTTCCCCGGGAGACTCGTACCCATCCATACTAGAATCTCGAAAGTGACCATCTTCGTCCTGTTAAGAGAAAGTAATATAGAGAGGAGTCGTACAGTGAGAGAGATTCGATTGGTTTCGTTTCCTCAGAACTCGTGACTAAACAGTTCTCATTTTCTAGTCACCCCACCAGCGTCTGTCTATGCTGCTCACCATAATTCGGAAAATAGGCCATATCCCTCGTGGTGTGTCCTCCTCAGGGGTTACGATGTGCAATGTTGATGTAATTGGTACGGCATGATCGCCAGTATACATGAGCTCGCTCGGAGACGACTGGGACCGAACCACCACGCGTTCGACTACTTCTTCACTGCGGGCCCCTCCATCAGCCGAAGACGTATTTGGTCCTTCAGATTTCTGTAACGGCGAGACAACATGACTCCGAGGAAAGGTCCGTATGGCATGCTCTGGCAGGATAGACGTCCACGGCCGTTGTTCTTCAGACTCGTCGTCATCGTCGAACGGCATGGGACGAACCACCGCCGATGACGAGAGCGGGTGCGACGAAACCACGGACAACGAGAGATGCCAGCGACATAGCGAGTGCCTACAGGAGGCTGTGACTACCCGCGAAAGCTGGTGTAGTCGTCGGGAAGAGCGAAGGGTAGCCGTTCTCATGGTGTTTCTCTCTCATCACTCATCACGAGAATGCGAAAATGACACCTGCCATCACAAGACTTCAGAATTCTGTTCTCCTGCCAGTGACACTCCTCAGCGCCTGCATTGATGATAAGGGCTCTTTCTCAATGGTTACATTTAGATGGCTTCAACGCCTTTCTACGAGAAACGTTTGAGAGTGATTTCAGTCCCGCGTCCGGAACATGACGTCAACCCCGAATTTTCAATCCGGAAAAATGAAAATAGAAAATTCGAAAATTCCTTCGCTCGCTCCTCACACCTCATTCCAATATCACTCCGGTTGCTACAACACCATGGTGCTTCACATCGGACTGATCCTTCCCGATGTTCCAGGCCATTGCAACCCCGGAACAACGCTCGGACAGGCTTTGAAAGAGCGCGGCCATCGTGTAACGCTGATATCCATACCGGCTGCGGGTCAGTACGCGAAACGAGCCGGGCTAGAGTTTGCCCCGCTTGACATATCCGAAGCAGAGCAACAGGACATTGCTTCTGCCCTGGAAGAGATTGCACGGTCTCATGGTGCACATGCACTAAAACGTACCATCAAGCTAGCATTGGACGTCGATAAATTGTTATTGAGGGAGGTCCCTTCCATTCTGCAGAAACAGAAATTCGACGGCCTGATTATTGACGAAATCTCTATCCCCTGTGGATCCATTGCCGAACTTCACAACGTTCGATTCGGCATAATCAGTAATGCCCTGACTTTCTTCCCAGACCCGCTCGCACCACCCTGCTTTACACCCTGGCAGCCGGGGTACTCCTGGCTTGGAAGACTTCGCAACACTATTGCTTGGCTGGTGTTTATGGCCCTTACCAGACCCATTCGTATCCAGACGGATGCTTACCGCCGGGCAAACGGTCTTCCTGTTTTACAGAGCACATATAAAGAGGAGGCACCGTGCTTCTGGTTAGCCCAAATACCAGGCAGTGTCGATTTTCCGTATGAGGACGTTCCAAAGAACTTTGTCCACACGACGCCTTGGCACAAGCCCAACAGAGACCAAGAGTTTTGTACCTTTCCTTGGGATTTGTTGGACGGGCGCCCAATCCTCTATGTTTCCCTAGGTACCATACAGAACCGTATTGAAGAACTGTATCGAAAGCTGGCAGAGGCTTGTATGAACTTGGAGGAAGTCCAGCTCGTGTTGTCCCTCGGTCGCCGCGGTGCCACGCTCACGGGCTCGTTACCAAAGGGAGCTATTCTAGTCGATTATGCTCCACAGCTCCAGCTGTTGGAAAAAGCCACGGCTCTTGTGACTCATGCAGGAATGAACACGGCTCTAGAAGGGCTTTCATATGGACTGCCCATGTTGGCGCTGCCAATCGCCAATGATCAACCCGGCGTCGCCGCCCGCCTCGAGTATGCAGGAGCGGCTGTGGTCGTACAACCAGACAAAGCAACACCGGCAGCATTGAAGCAAGCCATACAGCGTATTTTGACTGACGCGAGCTACCGCCAAGCTTCAGAAAAACTTCAAACGCAGATTCAGAATGGCCCGACGCTTGACCAAGCTGCAAAGTTGGTCGAGATAGGCTTCGCGCGGGAATCCGATCAAGGATCGTTTCGTTGTGACCCAGAAGTTGTCCGAATAGTTGGAGAACCTGAAGTTGCCAGTATTGTCACACCATTTCTCACAAGGGGAGCGATCATGCTTGGTGCTGCCGTGGCTACGTTTGTCGCTTGGATGGTGCATGAGTTTGCTATGGCTTTGTAGGCCATCGATTCCAGATTTTTTGAAACACGATCATACCTTGTAGGTCTTGTGTACCGGCGAGCTTTACCAAAAGATTGCATTTCTGCGGAAACCTAGATTCATTGGGAGCTAAAGGGGACCTATCGGAACTGGAGACTCACTCTCAAGCAGATAGAATCCGGAAGTACTCGCCTCTAATCATCCACTGGTCGGCGTCTGAGACTGACACATTTGGGCAGTTCAGAAACTATCCAAAATGTCACCAGAAGCGCCCAAAGTTTCAAATTAGGGCAAAATTTCAGAATTTCAAACTATTTCGAACAACAGAATTCTGACGGACGATGATGCTGACAGCGTTGTCACTCTCGTCACTCTCTTGTATTGCCACAGTGCAATGACATCTGAGAAGAAGTTCTTTCGTGGTCGCATTTGTCCACTGCTACTCTCTTCTCTTCCTGTCTGTCGCTTCAATTCAACCCTTTGGCTGAACTGATCTTCTTTTTCTTCAGGCCCACTGTACACATGGAGAGAGTGTCCTCCGTGATTGCTTGGGTACAATCACGAAGCATGCCCCCTTTCACTCGCCCGAGGCTATTTGTCTTCTTCATCGCCTGTTCTCTGGTCTCGATTGAGGGTGCACCCGAAATTCGTCGCCGAGGTGACGGTTTCAAGAATACCATGACTCTCGTCCGTCGTCGAATCGGAGTCTTCCCTTCCTTGCCAGCGCCGTCGAACCCAATTACTCTCGTGCGCCGTCGAATCGGCGCACCGCCTGCCTCTGTATCGGAAACAACGACGACGCACCTCCGTCAAGTGACTCAGTCCTTTGAGAATGTGTTGCAATCTTATTACCGTCATTCCAAGCAAGGCTTGTCGATTCCTATGGAACCGCTTTTGGAGGCATGCCGTGTATTTTCGGACGTTCTGCGCCAAACGGGCCCCAAAGCAGTTGCCAGCAACTTTGCCGACAATCTTCAAAAGGCGGAACGACTGCTGTCCTACAAACCATCCAAGCGTACGAGGGATGTCTCTTGCATGAAGTCTCTGTTACAGACGGAACGTGATCAGGGTGTTCATCAGCGTGAGTGTCACGTCAGCGACGAGCATGCTACCGTCAGCCTCGCATTGAAGGATCCTTCAGGGGCCATGGGACTACTGTGGATTCGTCGAAGTCTAGAGTTTCAATCCGACTGGTACGAGGGAATAGTGAAAGGCATGGACCCCAAGGCTTCGGCGTTGAGTGCCTATCAGAATACACTGCGACCCTACCATGGATGGGCCCTGCAGAAACTCTATGCGACATTCTTGTCTGCCAATCTGCCGAAGCAAAGGCAGAGCGTCTTGGCCAAGTTTGTGGGAGACGAAAAAGAACAGCTGGACAGCGAAGAACAGGAGCAGGTGATTCTGGATGACTTGCAACGGCTCGTCGATCTGTGGCGACCCTTGCTCAATAAGTGGGAGCAGAGCTTTGTTGAGCTGGGACTTGAAGATAAACGGCAAGTCTAGCAGCTGCTTGTGTCTATGCTATACACACGGAGAAGGTCGAGCAGTACTGGTTGATAGAGGAATGTGACCTACAATTGGCGATGTAAATAATACTCCTAGAGAATACAAGGAAGACGCCACTTGGTTCTAAATAGCGGCTAGTAAGGCCTCTCCACTACGATGTTGCATCTCTGCTCGTAACTTTTGATACAGTAGGATATCGTCGTTCAGTACGGGGTACCTCTATGATATGACACCTAGAGTGAGTCGAGTACCGGTATTGGGATACGGAGTGATGAAACATGGCAAGGCATGCCTGTGTTGACCTTTCTTTTCTTTTTCACCTTTCAAGAGTCTGGCCGTCACTCCAACTTGTGTTCGATGGCTCGCGTAGTAACCTACTCGTAGTGTGTGGTTGATGATGATGGAAAAGATGACGCATGAATCATGTTCAATGTTGTGATGGTTACTATCTGATGCTGCAGCCGCATCGATTGGGCACTCCTATGCGACTGACACTGACCTTGACGCTGCTTTCCTTTTCAGGTTCAAGTAAAGCTCAATGAGGACAAGATCCTGCAGCCTTGGATCGCTCGCCATGAGGACGGTCGTCGGAGCGTTGGCCTTGCGAGGTGCCAGAGCTTTCGTCGCCCCCTCTCCTCGACGCAACACGCCTGTCCTAGCCATCAACCCTTCCAGTAGGCTATTGCTTCCCCAAATAACTCTCTTTAGTTCAGCAACTGACGCGGAAAAAACTCAGCTGGAAGCGCAGATCAAGAGTAAGGGGGACGAAATTCGAGCCTTGAAAGAAGGAGGCGCCGACAAGGCGGCGGTCGCTCCTCTCGTGACGGAACTCCTGGCGCTGAAGGCTCAACTAGATCCCTCGCTAGTCGAGACGAAACCGAAAAAGAAACAGTCAAAACCTCAACAACAAAAGTTTAAGAACAGCATGGAAAGTGACGACGAAAAGGAAGAATCTGATTTCATTACGGCTCGGGCGGTGGACTATTCGAAATGGTTCAACGACTTGATTCGGGTCACGGGCTTGGCAGAAACATCTCCAGTTCGGGGTTGCATGGTGATCAAACCATGGGGCATGTCTCTATGGGATCGCGTACGACAAGATCTGGATGCTCGGATCCAAGAACATGGCGCTGAGAACGCGTACTTCCCTCTCCTGATTCCGAAGTCATTTCTGTCCAAGGAAGCAGAGCACGTCGATGGATTTGCCAAAGAATGTGCCGTTGTGACACATCATCGCCTGACTGCGGGGGAAGATGGATTGATTGCCGACCCGGACGCTGAGCTGGAAGATCCTCTTATTATTCGTCCAACTTCGGAAACCATGATCTGGTACATGTTTCGAAAATGGATCAACAGCCACAGAGACTTGCCACTCAAGATCAACCAGTGGGCCAATGTCATGCGTTGGGAGATGCGAACACGCCCCTTCTTACGCACGTCCGAATTCCTATGGCAAGAGGGACACACGGCGCATGCCACAGCCGAGGGAGCGCTAGATGATGCCCGATCCATGCTGGAGAATTATGCCAGTCTATGCGAAGAGCTCTTGGCTTTGCCGGTTGTTCGCGGTGTGAAGAGTCCGTCTGAACGCTTTGCCGGAGCCGAAGAGACGTTTACAATCGAAGCTCTAATGCAAAACGGGTGGGCACTGCAGTCGGGAACATCTCATTTTCTTGGCCAGAGCTTTGGAAAGGCGTTCAATGTAACTTTTCAAGACACGAACGGGCAACAGCAGGATGTTTGGGGGACTTCGTGGGGCGTTTCAACTCGCCTATTAGGAGCACTCATCATGACCCATTCCGATGATGCTGGATTGGTACTGCCGCCTCGTGTGGCTCCCGTACAAGTAGTGATTGTTCCTATCGCACCCAAGAAGAACGATGAAGAGGGAAAGGCTGCAATGGATGCTGCACTCGATAGTCTTGTCGTTGAGCTGAAAGCCAAGGGACTGCGAGTGAAGGTCGATGATCGTGACTACGTTCGTAACGGGGCAAAATACTTTGAATGGGAGCGAAAGGGTGTGCCACTTCGCATTGAGTTGGGTCCCCGGGATTTGACAAAGGGGGTGTGCATTTTCAAGTACCGTGCTGGAGCTGACTCGAACGAGAAACAATCAGTGGACCTGGCGGAAGCGTCCACGACGGCCAATATCGGACTGGACGAAATGCAGGCGTCATTGTTCGATATTGCCAATCAAAGGTTACGGGACGGAATCACAGAGGGTGCCACCTACGCTGAAATGAAGGCTGCTCTGGAAGCAGACGAAGCTTCCGGATACCCTGGAGCTGGACTGTTCTTGGTTCCCTGGAAATGTGACGCTGAAAATGAAGACAAGATCAAGGAAGAGTGTAAGGCGACCATAAGATGCTATCCGCTCGGCTCGAATGACAATGGAGAGGCCGATGGAAAGAAATGCTTCTACTCGGGCAAGGATGCCACCCATATGGCTCTTTTTGGCAGAGCCTTCTAACGTTTAGGATCTAGTTTCTGTCAAACTAGAAACGGGATGTTAGCTTGATGAGAATGTAGCCGACCAGCAGACTTCGAGTTGAGCCAACGTCGTAGTCGAATCATTCGACTACATCTGAACTTCAATGTCGCATGCCAGTCCGCCGCGTGGAACGACACATCAGCCGTACAATCTTGAAGCGAGCCGCGCGTTGATGTGCTTCGCGGCTTCGAAGTTGGCATCAGCACGTCAGAGGTTCGTTGCCACCATCGCACCCCTCATTATACTTCCCCACCCTGATCCTTGGTCTCGCTGGAAAGGTCATCATGTATTCTTTCAGTATGCGAGTCGCAGCGTTTGCCGTCCTTGTTTCGATGGCTCTGCCTTCGGTGTCCGCCTGGGTGCCTGCCCACGCATCGCGACGCACCTCTCGGACGGCGATGCGAATGGCACTTGATTACAACGATCCCGTTGTGGGGGAAGAGTTTGCAAATGTTCAGCCTCTGACATACGAAGAGGTGGAAGAAGAACTATTGACCAGTGGTATTCGAGCACCCCCCACGATGAACGAAATGGAAGTCCGACTCATGCTGGTCGAGATGCGACTGCGCAAGGCTGGTCGAATGCCCGGATCCGAAAAAGAAAAGAAGAAGCCCACATCGTTCTCGTCCAAGTTTGAAGAAGCAATGTACACCAAACCTGCATTCGAGGAGTTTTACAACAAGCTCAAGGGCAAGGGTGATCACAACGCGGAGAATGTCATCAAGGAGTATGTGCAAGATCCTGAGTTGGCGACGAAGCGGTATGGCAGTACCTACAAGGGTCTCTTGCGAAATACTCAGAAGGCTCTGACGGCGCCACCTCCTGTCAATGGTCCGACGGTCAAGTTCAGTGGATTTCCAGCGAACATGGGGGAGGCTGCTTGCAAGATGACTTTGGAGGCCGTCGGTGCGATTGCCGACTTCGAGTGCATTGAGTCTGAAGACCTTCCGATCCTAACAGGAAAGGTCACGTTTGAGGACACCGAGTCCGCCAAGAAGGCTGTCGAGCAGTATAATGGGATGGACATGGGCATGGGAACGCAGATTGAGATGCTATCGGCTTAGTGCATGCGACACAGTGAAGCGATACCTATAGGAAGTTTGGCTAGAGTTATCATATCGTTGAAAGCTCAAACCCAAGCCGTTTCTTGTAGCCTAATTTTCCATGTCAAGCGGTACTGCACCTGATCCTCAGAGACCATAAACCCTTCAAGGTATCGTTGGTGGTCGGGTACCAGTACGATACCATGGCAAGCATCGTCCTCGCGGCTTCAATGCTTCGCGCTCAGGACGACGTTGGCATGGAGCGCGCGAGCTCGTAAACTGTGATCAACGCCAGGACCTGTTCGACGCGCGGGCCGGAAAAAAAGATGCTGTCATCAACGCGTCGAATGCCTCATCTCATTGATAGTTGACAGGTCGCCTGCTTTCGTAGCTTCTCGCCTGACCACTATGAAGGCTTCTTCGCAGCCTCTGCGTCACCGCTCCATCTCTACCGTGAGACACTTGGTATCTTTTCAGGAGATTCCGCTTCGAACGCGAAGAGAACCTGCCAATTGGACGAGCTCGGCGAGGACCATCAGATGCCGTGCAAGCCGATGCTCCCTGGCTGTCACTTCAACTCGGTGTGCTGCCGCACCTCACCGACGCGACTTTCACTCTTCTTCCAAACTACTGCATACTCCTAGTGAACCCATGAGCTGGTATAATTTGGGCCAGTACGTCATGGATATGGTCCATCTCACGCATGACATGACTGGCGCTTCTTACGCGACTTCCATCTGCGCCATAACGGTTGCGGGACGCCTGGCTCTATCCCCCCTCGTGATCAAGTCTATTAAGAACAACAGCCGACGTGATTTAGTGCTCCCAAAACTGGAAGCACTACATCGGCAGAAGCGAGCCACCCGAAATGCGGTCGAAGCGTTGTATGCGAGCTATGGCTACAAGCCAAGCCAACGATTTGTTTTGCCAGTTGCGACGCTAACCCTTACGGTTGGCATATGGTATGGACTTAGATGGATGGGATTTTACTATCCAGACGAAATGAGTACTGGAGGACTATTGTGGTTTGTTGATCTGGCCGAGCCTGACCCGCTGCGCTTTCTTCCGATTCTATCGGCATCTTCATTCTTCGCCATGGGAGAGCTCGATGCTGACCACATGGGACGACCCATGGAGCAGTCGGTTAGGATGCGATGGTTCCTTCGTACACTTCGTGGAGCGGCGTTTTTTGTTCTGATTGATGTTCCTGCATCGGTGCACTGCTTTTGGATACCCAACGCGTTTCTGTCGATTGCGCAAACGGTAGTCTTGAGCCAGCCTTCCACTCTGACGAGATTGGGGATAGGAGAGAGACAACAAAACGATGAGATTACGTTAATCAAGGACGTTCTAAAGGTCGAGGCACGAGGTGACAAACCACCACATATCACGAGAAAGAAGGATGGTGTGAATCCAGCACGTGGAAAGCAAGGAAAAACGAAGAAAGGGAAGAGACGGCGATGAGAGCACGCTCGACGGATGCCAGCTCATACTGGACACTGTTTACCCTCACGACTCATAAAACGGGGCATACTCCGCCTCGAGCAAGACACAAGTGAAAGAAAGGGTGTTCATCGCCGCATAGAAGGCGGCAGCTTTGAACCATCAACCTTCGCGTTGTGGTCGTATGTACGCACCGGTACCGGCACATTATGCACTTACGAGCTTCAAGTGATGTTTCTTTCCTATCGAGCTCGCATTCTCAAAGTTTGGCGCGAAAGCGCGGATAAAATGTCGCGGGAACATGGTCGAACACACCCAATAGATGCCGAACGACCAGGAACAGCCTACGAGTACGAGTCTGTTCAGCTCACAAAATCAACGAACACCGAAAAACTTTCTTTTCAACCAACATCTGACTACATCTCATCAGCACCATGCCCTCTCGCCCCAAGTCTATCCTTCTCATTGGCGCCACTGGCCCTACTGGTGAACAAGTCATGAAACAGCTTCTTGCTCACCCGTCGCGACACGAGAACCCCACCAATCCTCAAGTTCATGTCTTTTGTCGCGATCCGACGAAGGTACCCTCGGAGTACGTAGACGCCATCACTTCAATTCAGAAAGGGGACGCTCGAAAGTCCACCGATTTGTCAAGAGCTCTCGTCTCAACAAAGGCCACGCACGTTGTAGTCTGTATTGGATCTGGGAGCGACCTTGGAAAATCCGACATTCGCACTGCGTCCGCGTCGGCACTAGCCAAAAGCTTGCATACTACTGATGTGCAAGATGACGTTCAGGTCGTCGTGCTCAGCAGCTCTGGTGCCGGAAATAGCCGCATCAAGGTCGGCATGGGTCTCGGCCGACTGATTGAATATCACCTACGTAACGTCCTGGTGGATCACACGGGTCAGGAGGCTGTCTTCCTCGGCGATGAGGACCTGATCGATCGAACATGGATTGTGCGTCCCACCGGGTTGACGAACGACAAGCCAACCCCAGGCAGAGTTGTAACGTTTGGTGATGCGGAGAAAGCTCCAACCACTAGTGTCGACCGCGCCGATGTGGCAACATACATTGTTGACCGTATCTGTGAAAGAGATGGAAGTGTGGGAGGCCATATCGACAACATCACGACCGGCAAGAAGCAGTAGGCGAGGCCGATGTCGTTCCGATGCTACCTCCATTTCCTACAACATATAGACAGTGGACTAAAATAGAACGAAACTAGAACGAACAATGGATTCCATAGATGTTTACTTTAAAATAGTCGTATGGATTCATTTACAGTTGCATGGGTTCCAATCTATCATTTGGGTCACTCGGCAGGACACCCATTCCCTGCGCACCGTCTTTAGTCTTCTGCAGCAATTCCGGATCAAGATTGCTAGCCAGCCATGGATGAGTCAAAGCTTGACCCGCCGTGTATCGATACTCTATGTTGTAAGATAAAAGAGTGGAAACAAACGCCATGGCTTCGTCCGACACATCGCGAAAGAGCTCTTGAGGAAACGAGTACTCTCCCTGTACAATAGAGGCTTTGATCGCTTCGTCGTTCTTTCCATAAAAGGGAGGCGCTCCACTCAGAAGCATGTATACAATAACGCCGAGACTCCATAGGTCACAAGCTTCTGTGTAAGACTTCTTCAAGACTTCAGGTGCCACATAGTACGACGACCCCACGACACGGCTCAGCCTTTGGCCAGGATTAAAGTGCGTCGACAGACCAAAGTCAATCAGCTTCAGCGGACTCCATACATCCTTGCCCGACTCCAACACCCAGTTCTCCAGTTTGAGATCTCTATGGCAAATACTGCGCGAATGAAGGAAGGCGACAGCCGACAGCATCTCCGCCACCGTCTTGGCAGCGTACGACTCAGTCACACCGTGCTTTGGATGTGTCGTAAGCAAGTGAAACAGATCACCACCTCGACCGAGTTCAGTTATTATAAAGAGTTCATTGTCGACGCAGAAGACGTCGTAAAGTCGGATGACATTGGTGTGCCCACGAAGCTCCCGCAGCACATTCACCTCCTCTTGTAGCTTGGAAATGTACTTTGGATCATTCCGAAGCATGACGCACTTGCACGCAAACTTCTTTCGCTTGCCCGACCGCCCCGACGAGTGGCCTTCTGGCTCGCCCCGGGACGCGATACAGACTTGCCCGTAAGATCCTTTTCCAATCACTAAGTCGCGATGAAGCAAGTACGCCGGGCGCCGTTGAGCTGGCTGTGACTGCGGAGGAGAGTCTGAAGTGACTGCTGCAGGTGGGAAGCTAGGCTGGATGGTTTCCGAGGGAGACGGAGTAGCAGGCGTCTTGTATTGTAGCGGCGGCGCCTGAGGGGGCGAGAACTGCTGTGCGGGAGAATTGGTCGCAGCGGCGGCAGGTGTTGCCGCTTGCGGTCGGTAGTGATACTGCAGCGGAGCAGCGCTCGACTGACG
>OLMU01004446.1:0-12069 GCA_900291995.1 Licmophora abbreviata | reverse complement strand
GACTGCAGGGAGTTGGCGAACTCCCCCTTGCCAGCAGTGGCTTTGAAAAGGTCTTGGAAATGGTAAGTGACGTTTGACGCTCGTCGTTGAGTTGCGAGAGCATGTCTTCTGACATGCCCCTTCTTTGCTGGCACAGCTCGAGAAGCAGCCCGCCTCCGCCAAGTACGTCAAGCTGCACTTTGATAGACGGTCAATCCGGGAGGCGCCGAAGGCCCTCGAAGAAACGACGACGAGCCACGCTCGTGTTGTGGAACAAGGTGCCTGGTCGGTCAAAGGTCGACGCAAAGCTCAAGAAGATGCGTTCATATTGCAAGAAATGCACGACGAGAAGGAAGTCTTGCTTGCTGCTGTCTTTGACGGGCACGGAGGGACTGCGGCATCACACGCGGCGCAACAGCTCATGCCTTTTCTGGCCATGGAGGAGTTTCGTAGGCAGAAGAATGTTGCCCAAGCCTTACAAGCCGCTTGGGATGCTACCTGCACCACTTATCGCGATGGATGCGAGCTAGACGAGTGTACCGCCGACTACGATGAGATGGAGGGTACCTTGACGGCCAGCACAGGTTCAACCTCCTTGGTTGCTGGAACCACTGCGACTGTCGTAGCCATGGAAGAAGGAAAGGTGTCTGTTCTGAACTGCGGTGACTCCCGTACCTTACTAGTGAACAGTGAAGGGAGCGTCGTGTTTGCTACTCGGGACCATTCGCCTGAGGTCGAGATAGAACGCTTCGAGCGTGGACAAGATCAGGGATACTCGATGCCAGCCTGTAGTCTATCACGATGGTTCCTACCTGTTGGCGACTATGAGTACGCTGTTAGTCGATCTCTCGAGGGACCATTTGCCACTTCAATGGGAATAATCAGCGACCCGGATGTCACGACAGTATCGACTGAAAATGGTGTCATAGTCTTGGCTAGTGATGGATTGTTTGAAGTCATGGACAATGACGAGGTTGGTCGAGACGTAACATACTTTCGCAGCAGTGGCTTGAGTGCCGATGAAGCTGCGCGGGAGCTATGCTCCATGGCTCTGGAGAAAGGCACTTCCGACAATGTCAGTGCCATTGTGATCTACCTCTCATAATAGTGGCGACAGCGGGCTTAGCTTGTCTGTCTACTACCGTTGTGTGTTTAGAAATGTGTCCTACTAGCTTGTCCCGTTAACGCATGCCTAGAATCTACCTTTCTATACAAGGAGCGCTTGCTGAACGCGGATCTACGCCGTGCAACGGGTAACCGTATCATAGTTAAGGAAGATGGGATTACTAGCTAGTAGAGAGACCCCCCCTAGCTGCTTCCGATACGATGACCTCGTCGGCTAGGTTCATTCCATCCAAGCACTTAGCTACGCCTGTTGTGCTTCACTACGAGCTAGAGTGTTGTACCAGTACACCATTTGATTTGCAACTTCTAAACGCGCCGGTGCAATCAATGAACGATCGATCGTGCTCACACCCGCGCCGATGAGGCTTCAAACTTGTAAGTCGTGTGAAGACGTACCAGTCCCGTCTGCGAGGTGCGCCATATGGAGACAGAGCTCGTGTGGCAAGATTTACCAGTACTAAGCCATGAGTATCATTATTGCTTCAATCAGAAAATTCTATATCATTCAAACCTGAGTATGCTGAGTATGCTTCAACGGAAACTGTTACCAATCGTACGTAAAACGGTGCAATCGTCCACCGCAAAAAGGGCGCGTGTTTCTCTCAAATTTGTGGAGTGTAAAAGTGCAAGAGCCCCTGCAACGCGGGACCACCATTGCTTTTGTTGTCCATATTGCGACCGCGACGGTATCAGCGATCATTTTTAGCTGCATTGGTCGTGTTTAGGTCACAGAAACGACCTATTGAAGTCTCAAAGCGACCGAGTGAAACCTGATTGATTCTGCATTGAATTGCAGAGTCTCCGTTCCGAATTTGGAGAAGTTGAACAATCTCAGGTTTTCCGGAGTTCAATCCATTTTATCTTTGTGTCTCTCAGTCGAATCAAGTCTACTTAAAGTGTCTGGAAGACCTTATTTTATCCCCGACAATGATGCGGCTGGTATGGCTGCTGTTGATTCCGGGAATGCTAGCGCTGGCCTGGTGAAAGCGGACCAGTTTCCTTCGTCACCGCTGCAAGTTGGCCCATTTGTCGACCCAGAACAATGTTACCCAATTCTTTTTGACGCTGATAAAGACGGCGATCGACGGATTGTTGCCGACGAGTTCATATTTGTGGCGGAAGGCTTTGGTTATGCAGGCCCGCCCGCAGACGACTTCAACGATCTGCCTCCCCTGCTTCGAGCTACGTTCCGATCCTTGGCCTGTCTTTGCCAGGTTGCAGAAGGAAATGGATGCTGTGTTGGAGAGAACGCTCACATCTCGAACCTAGGGACAGGCCCGGACGAGACTCCGACGGACGAACAAGCGGCGTATCTCTTCACGGTGTGCCAAACGACTTCTCGCGCTGTGGAACAAGCCAATGCTTCAATACCACCCTCGTTTGCGCCAACGTTTGCGCCGTCTCCAGAGCCCACGGAATCCCCAACGTTCTCTCCGACCGGACTACCCACGGAAACACCCTCAGCAGGCCCCACTGTCAACCCTACAGATGCACCCACCTTTGCTCCGTCAGAGACACCCACGGACGCTCCTACTTCTACACCTCCCTCCGAAGTACCGACAGCTGCACCAAGTTCATCGCCGTCGGACCGTCCCAGCCCTGGGCCCGGGTCGCCGACTATTGCGCCGACAACGTCGGAACCAAGCCTTTCACCGAGCACCGCAGAGCCGACACCCGTACCTCCTCCCACAGAGTCTCCAAGCATCGCCCCCTCCGGCATCCCATTGGTGCCTGTGTCAACGTCGTACTTGATTAGTGTTGGAGACGGCATAGCAACCCCCTTGATGGCCAATGAAACCGCCCTCCTCGAGGAAGCCATGGACAGTTTGGCTGTAGAGGTGGCAGGCGAGACATTTCCGAATGGTAGCCGCATACGGCGGAGACTTGTGGTGAAGGTTTCGCTGCCGACAACGGTGACGGGGTTTATTGACCAGGGTGAGTACCAACTGTAAATTCTCGAACTGCGATAAAACGCTCAGTCTTCCTAACTATTGTGTCTCTTCTGCACCTTGCTTATCAGAGTGCTCCGACCAACTGCCTGATACAACTAGCTGCCACGACGTGACGGCATCCATCTCACTTGCCACGGACGAAGATGAGGACGCGACCAGTGATTTGTACGTGGCCGAGCTAGAGAAAGCCATCAACCAGGGGCGCCTTCAAGATGCACTGGTATCGTTGGATGCAAACACCCGAGTGACCGTTCAAGGAAGTGACATGGGCCAAGCCACGCCTTCCCCCACGCCTGTTGGCGATGATGGTGGGCTGAGCAGTGGTGCAACCGCGGGAATCGCCGTTGCAGCAGTTGTTGGTGTACTCGCGGCAGCTGGCCTCTTTGTCATGCGCCGCCGTGGAAACGAGAAGGAAGATCCTTTTGCAAGTCAGCAAGCTCTAGCCTCTCAGGAAAGCACTGGCCGTGGAGCCTCTGCCGCAGCGGCGTCCCAGCTGGGTGCTTCGGAGGCCGATTACGGGAAGAGGAGCAAAAAGAGCTCAGTGCAAGCTTTTGACACGCTCGATGAAGGCGAACGCGAGGTTGGAGTCGAAAGCGCAGAATCTTCCTCGAATGCTGGGTCTAGCGGATGGTCATCAAGTGCCGGCGTGTCTAGCCTCAACACGGGTAGTGCCGATGAGTCGCTCGACTATGGAGGCAGTAGTGGTGGAGCTGGCGTCGCAGTTGCCGGCGGTGCAACTTTGGCAGCTATTGGTGTTGCCAGTGCCATGTCGCGTGATGGCAAGGGAAAGCCGTAAGTTCGTGCTCGTCACCAATTGTTTCGCCTTTGTGCCCCCTTCTGACTCATGCCACTTGTCTGTGTCTGTTTTTCTTACGTCTCAGTGGCGAGGGTGAACCTCCTGGCCTCCCAACCGTTTCGCGTGACGATCTTGATGCAGCAATTGAAGCAGGCGATTGGGCTGCAGTGGGCGCCACTGCCGCCCTTCTCGCCGCTGGCTCGGACTCGCAGTCGCAGTCCTCTCGCAGCCGTCGATCAAACACTGGGTCGTCGACTGGAGGATCTAACGTTTCGTCGGTTGATGCTGCAAGAGCTGCGGAGCTAGATCACCTTGTGGACGCCGGCGACTGGGAAGGCGTTGTGCTCGCTGCCGCCAAGTTCGAGGCCGCAGAAGAGGACGCGTCGCGCTCTGGTGGGAGCAGCAAGTCTCAATCAGGATCCAGATCAAGTACGGGGCCTGGCTCGTCGGCATTCTCTGCTAGTGAAACAAGTGAAAGCCAAAGTAAGATTCAGAAGCGAGCAGAGATTCGGGCCGAGGTCGAAAGCCTTGTTCGACGAGTCGTCCCTGAGGAGATTGACAATGTTGATGAGATGATGACACAGTTCAAGGGCCGCGAAGAAGAGCTTGTGGAGACCCTGAGAACTATGCAGGAGCGAGCTGTGGCACAAAAGGCACGTGTCGCTGGACAGAAGACCGCCAAACGTGAAGCGCGACTTTCTGCGAGGCAAGGAGCAGGTCCTCCTGCTGCCGCTTCAGCGGCTGCAGCAGCTGCGGTTCCAGCTACCGAAGAGGTTGGTCTCAGCCCAGCTGCCGCCGCTGGTGTTAGCGCTGGAGTTGCAGCTGCTCTTGGTGTAGCGGCTGGCTTAACAGCAGGCTCCAAGAAGAGAGATGAGGCTTCGCATGGAAGCGGAAGTGGCTCCTCCCCAGGCTCTGCCTCCTCGCCATCGTTGTCTACGTCACAGAGCTCGTCTCGGCCCTCCGGTGGTGGCAAGCGGCGGAGGACTGCGCTTGAGCTGGCAATCGAAGCTGGAGACTGGGAGGCTGTTGGTGAAGCTGCTGCTATGATGGGTGACGCTAGCCAGACGACCGAAAATTCTGGCGAGATGAGCAATCTTGTGGAAGACGATGAGCGCCTGGCAGAAGCAAGAAGACTGGCCTCATCTGGCGTAAATGCCGAGCGAGCGAAGGAGCTCGATGAAATGATCGACCGTGGTGATTGGACTGGTGTCGTTACCGCAGCGAGTCGTTTCAGCAAGGCCGACGCAGAGTCATTGACCGAGGCTTCTTCCCAGCAAACTCCAGGAAGAAAGGCAGCCGCTCCGAAAGTTAGTGATACGGACAGCTATGCCAGCCTTGATAAGGACAAGGCACTCAAGGAGGAACATGATGCCCTTGCTCAAGCAGAAATATGGATGGCAATTGCCGAGCAAAGTAAAACGGAAGGTTCAACAGGTACGTGTATTTGTGAAATGCCGGGTGCACTATCGTTTCGATGTCACGACTAAAAGCGATTGTACTATGTTCTCTTCCCAACAGATATGGCAGCGAGTGATGCCGCAGATTGGGCGATCGCTCGAAGTTTATCGGCTCTGCGAAGTGCGGAGGAGCGAGGTGACTTGAAGAAGAAAGCCTCGAAGACAGAACCGCCTTCTGAATCTGTTGACGACCAAAGTGTATAAGGTGAACGTCGGCGTTGGGCCTACGTTGTGCTACAGTATGATAATTGTCTGTGGGATGTGTCTCGAAAAGTCAAAAAGCAGCCCTGGTAGCTCTAGAGCAACTTAACTCCGTTACGTTACCTGGTAGAGCTGCTTCATACTCTGTGTTCTTTATTTCCACAGCGAGTTGTGCAGCTTTTCACTTGTCGTTCTTGCGTGACAGCGCGGCCTCGACAAGCAAACGACAGCACCTACATGAAATCGAATCAAACACTGTACTACAATTAGCGCCATGGCGACGACAACAACAACAACAAATCAAATCTCCGGTAGAGCGACCTCCCAGCTCTCTCGTCGAAAGACGGCTTCCGTAAGTTTGCCGCATTGCTGCGTGTAATGCTTTCGCAAGTACTTGAAGGTTTTCTTGTTGGGCAGTCTCAATATTTCGGCGCTGTCTCCATTGACAGCCTCCAATACTTCGTGGCTCAGTGTGACTTCTTCTCCGTCATATGCTTCGTTCACAACTTCGTCTCTTACTTTGTAGTGCATCTCGCCTTCTGCTATCGGAAGACCAGAAAAGAAGCAGAACTTTACGAAAAGCCTCCAACAATTGGGAGACCGCACTTGAACTGGTAGGGTTTGGTACTGCTCGGGGTACATGTCTGCCATGGAATTCAGCAGCTTCTGGCTTGGCGGTGGAAGTACACGTAGCAAGTAGTCACGGTCCAGGTTCCAGTTGGGGTCGTAGTCTTCTTCATAGCTCATACCAGTATCGTCCGAGGATGAAATTCTAGACATCGAGTTCATGGTACTTTCTGCGCTGCTAGTATGCCTGCGACGTAAACTGAGCTCCTTCTTGAGCAGTCTGGGGAGCGCCACGATTCCCGACGACTGACTCTTTCCACTCTTGGAAGTTGCCATTGAGTTTGCACTCGTGGCTCGTTTCATGTCCGACATTTGCGCATCCACTCCCTCGGGAAGTCCCAGCGCGCTCGGCAGACAAAACACCACCAGCGTGCGCAAGCCCTGCTGCACGCTGCCAGCATAAAAGGGCGATCCTCCCAAAATGAGCTTGCCCGTAAAGTAGCACCGCCGATTGCCGACTCGCTTGGACGAAGCATTCTTGTGATGCTTTCCCACTGCATAGTATGCCATCCGACGAGTATCAGACAGTTTCGCCGTCGCCTCCCCATAGGAGCTCTTCATGGTGAGTTCGCTAATGGTACGTTCCAAGACCAACTCATCCTGTTCGACCTCCAGTGTGTCAAGAGGGAGAGGCGCCGAGGGTTTCAGTCGTTGCTGCTTTTCCACATGTCGTTGCCGACGTCGCGATGCCGGTGTTCCGGACGATTCAGTGGATCGCTGGCGCGTCGCGCTGCTGAAGAGTTTCGCCAGCGGAGAAGTCTGTTGTTCGTGTCCCGGAGGCACCATGCGAGAGATTCCCAATCCAGTCTCTTGAGAGCGACTGGCTTGAACGGCTGGTTCGGGAGATGATACAATGTTATTCCGGTAGGTTCTTTCGTCAGGAGTGCACTGTCGGCAGGCGTCCTGAAACATGAGAGCCCATGCTTCCGTCTGTTGTCTCACAACGTCCGTATTGATGAAAGGGAACAGCTCCTTGCTCGCTTCTTCCTGTTCTCCCCCAACCTCCCGCGGTATACCTGGATCCTGCTGTGACGGAGTCGAGGGACTAATGACATTGACAGCAGCGGCCGCAGACTCATACAGTCTGTCAAGAGCACTCTTTTGCACTCGAAGAGAGTCCGCCGGGCGTGTCGGAGACGGTGTCGACAGACTGCCCGATTCTTCCTTTGTAGACGCGGTTCGGTCGTTCCCATTGTCCAGTGTACTATGCTTCATCCTAATGTGATTGCTACTGTCCTCCGAGTCGACCGAATGCGATGGTCCCCAGATTCCAGACTTGCTCCGACCGGCTTGCGCCATGACGTTTTTCCGATTTTTGCGCGAAGCACCGCCACCAACTCGCTCTTCTTGGAACGTTTCAGAACCGCAGGGCGCGTCCATGCGTTCCTCCACCGACGACAGGACGCCTTGTATGGTAGACATCGTGATGGTACACTTACTGCAGCAAAGATTGATTAGTAAGAAGACGTATCACCACGTCGCCCACGGACCCAGCATTGCTGGATCATCGTCAGTTGTGGAAGCGCCTTTCGAGAATTTTCAGCTTCTGGCTCGTGTAGAGAATATTTCGTTTTATCCATGCGCAAATATAACAGTTATGTGGTGTGATGACAGGCGGGAACTCGATCTCGAATGAGAGCTCGTAGGGAGCTCGAGACATCTCACTTTTGGAATGTGGAATTCTGATCACAAAATAGTAAGCGCCGTCGACCGCGCAATGGTGTGACCACCATGGCAACGACGATGAGGATGTCCACTCTGCCGTTCGACTGGACGGGTTCCAGAATTACAAGGCTACTTCTAGCATGTTTTTTGTGTCTAGTGTCTACGTCGAGAGCTTGGATTTCGCTTCCTCGAAGAACCGTCTCGAAAAATCAGCCCTACATTCGACGAGATCCGAATTTGGCCAGCTCGTCGTCGCCCGATGCCGATCCTTCCGGTCGACAGCCTTCGGCTCCGCCAATTCGTCGCTTACGCATTGTGGGAGTCTCCGTGTCACCGGACGGCTTTTGGGTTGTTCTGCAGGTCCCTCAGGAGGGATACTGGCCTATTCAGATCACATCGGATCCTCAGGATGCCGCGGCGGCACAGTCCGCGGAATCTCTGACACTCATTCAGCTCCTGAACGGCGTCGACATGGCCACGCCGATTCTTCCACCGGAAGTCCTTTCGCAACCGGCCGTCCTGTATGCAGAAGAGAATGACGTGAGCGAAATTACGGATTTGGTGGAACTGCCCGAGGATATTGCGAGCTACGCCGACACGAACAAATGGCAAAGATCTCGTTTGCGACTGCCAAAAGTGACTTTGGATCAAGTGCAGCTTGTAGAGGATTCATTCATTCTAGAGTGCACTGGACCGAAAACTGGGCCCTTTTCATTTTCGCCAATTCTCTTGGAAGAAGTCAGTTACACGTACGATCCGGACACCTCGTGTGCTTTTCTGTGTCTGGCCTTGGCATTGAGGTACCGGGCACCCTTGACTCTACTCTCCTCGCCGAGCGAAGAAACAAGCATTCGATATCTAGACTCAGAAGAAGCTGTACGAGACAGGTTTCCCATGTACACGACGGTTGACAACTTGCGGCAGTCGTCGGAACGCGTGCAGTCCAACATTGCACGAGGGTTCGAAATTCACAAATTGACGGGTGCCTTGCGCATTGCCATGGAGCGGGGGGATGAGGTGGCGGTCAAGAACATTCGGGAAGCACTAGATGAATACGATTCCATGGACGAGCTACCGACGCTTGGGGAGGAAACAAGTGATACGGATCAGATGCAATGATTGGTACTGGAATTGCAGCAAACGAAAGACAACACTATCCCTACACGCATTCCGACAATGAGTGAAGCGTGACGCGACAAGAAGCACAAACCAACGAAGAAGACCACATAGGTCTTCTGCATGGAGGAAGCGGCATAAGCTCGTAACTGAAAAAGCTATCTGTAACAGAGAACGATCTTGAAACTACTACAAGCACCAGTATGATGATTAGCTTGTCTCATTGACAGGTTGGAAGCACATAGATTCGCTCCTTATTCTTTGACTGGTAGTGTACGGTACCTAAAGTTTGCGTTATTTACTTCAGGAGTCCCGTTGCTTCTTGGGGCGCTTCTGGAGGAAGCCCGCAAAAAGCTTTACAGACGCCTCTGACACGCCTGGGTCGCTCTTTCGTTTCAATCCACTTTGGCTCGTCTTCGAGGAAGAGCTACGGTTGTTCGTCTTGTCGGTATCCGACTTCGGTGCCGTCTTTTCTGCTGCCGAACTCGAGCCGGTCTTGCGTTTCAATCCACTTTGACTGTTCGCCTTGACTGGATCCAGCTTTTGTGTCTTCTTTTTAGTTGCCACACTCGACTCCTTTTTGCGTTTTAATCCACTTTGGTTCTTCTTGGACGAAGAGCTGCGGTTGCTAGGCTTGGTGGCGTCCGTCTTTGGTGTTGTCTTTTTCGTTGCCGAGACGGATTCAGATGGGCTTTTCTTCTTGGCGACGATCTTTTTCGGTTCTTCTGGAAGTTGCATTTTCTGCCGATGATGTCGATTCGCAACGGTGAGAGTTGCAAACACTACTACTTTGTTGACAGTTCTCACGCACTTACCAGCAATTCATCCATTTCTAGATTTTCGAGAATCTCGCGTTTCACGTCCCAAATGACACCCCCGACGGGATTGCGTCGCTTGACCGCTATGGAGTCGAGCTTTCGAGTAGCCTGAGCTCGGCTCGAAGTCACATTCTTATGTGTCACGCGCAGTTCCTCGACAATGCGGTCCTTAGATGGAAAGGTGCAGTGGTGGACAAACTCAACAAAGACCTTGAGGTTGTCACGAGACATCTCTTGCCCATTGTTACCAGAGTCTGTCTTCTGTGGTGGCGCCGCATTTTCTTCGAGAAGAGCGGGTGGGAAAGCATCTACACAGAGGTCCTCAGATTCCAAGGTGTGTGCGCGGTGAGCCGACAACATATCCTGCGCTTGCATTCCATCGACACCGTCGATGCAACCGACTCCCTCCGCCTGGGAGTCGGAGAAGGGAACGCCTCCCACCATAGGAGCAACGACACGAATGGCGACTTGCTCAACGACAGGTTGCTTCTCGCCGTCAGCGTCCGACGATTGCATTTTCCTCTTGCGTAGCGCCTTAGTTTCGTCGTCAAGTTCTTCACCTTCGTCGCCTAGATCGTCATCTGCGGCCATCCATCCATCCTGGAAGTCGTATGCACGACTATCACGTGCCTCCTCTTCGCCGTCATCATCGTCATCCGCGTCGTTTTCCAAGTCCTCGCCGATTTCATCGTCGCCCTCTTCCCATTCGGCTTCACTGTCAACCTCATAGTCCAGAAACTCCGTATCTTGACTAAAAGGCTTGGCGCCCGTAACCACGGTACTCTTCTTGCTCCACGTGCCATGATATGCTGGACGACAATCCTCAACGAAACTCAAGAACCTGTATTTGTTGGAGACATAAACGGTCTGTGGCTCAGCATATGCCGGGGCGTTGAACGGGTTCTCGTCAGTGGATACTGTCACGTAGACTAACACAGGGACATGACGTGATCGTCGCTTCCGCGAGGCAACAGCAAGATCCGAAAGACTGCCAAATAGAGGTGAAGCGTTATCTCGATCGCCCGCATTCACCTTGCTCCAGAACCTGTCAGTCTCGACGACTGTCGATGCCGCGACGACTTCCAGAGAGTTCACGGGCTCAGGAGTTTTCTTCGGGGGCGTCGTCGACTTGCCCGAGGCAAAGAATTTCATCAAGGTTGACCGCTGCTTGTTGAGGGCCTCTTCATTCTCTTGCAGCTCCTTCGCTGCCTTGTCCGCCTTCTTTTGTGATTCTTCTTCCTTCTTGCGCTGGGCCTCGAGCTTCTTTTCCTGTGCCTCCTTCTTTTTCTGCTCTTGCAATTTTTTCTTCTGTTCCAGTGCTTCCTCCTTTTCTCGTTGTTTGAGCTCCCTCTCCTTTTGTTTTTCCAGCTCCTTCTGCTTCTTGACTACTTCCTTCATTTTCCTGGCCTCTTCCGCTAGGCGAAGCTTCTCCTCCTCCCGTTCATATTTGAGTACCTTCTCCTCTTCGTTGCTAATCTTGGCCGTGACCGTGTCCAATTTGTTCGTAGCAGTCGTTGCATCGCGCAGTAGCTTGTCCGCATCGTGAAGCGACCCCAGCAGCTTGCACAAGGCCCTAAAATGAGCACGAATTTTGCGACGTGCGGCTCGTGCCTTTTTCACCAAAGGGATGACTGCTTCAGGTAGGAGCTCCAACGACGTCACTTCCCATCGCCACATGCGATCCGCGCTCGTGTCCTCAAAGACATTTACCGCAGCATTCGTTTGCTGTTCGCCCAAGGCGACTTCGGGATGCGCAATGTACGACTCTCTCGTCGCCACGATTTTGATCTTCGAGGCAACTGATTCGGAAGAGAACTTGCCGCTCGGAAAGATGCTTTCGAGCTGAGTTAGGGCAGTGGCGCAAAGCTCCGAGAGAGGAAGGTGGCTGTAGTAAGAGAGTAGAGATTCGGCGACATGAGTAAACGATCGCAGCTAAACGGGCACGCAAAACTGATTGTGCGACGTACCTTTCTTGCACAAGGATCAACAAACTTGGCAATGCTTCGTCGGGAAAGTCCTCTGTAGAGCCTACGTCCACAGACGTCGCGGCTTTGGCAGGAGAATTAAGTTCAGCAAAGTTTTCTTCCTCGATTCCTTGCCGTCCACGTTCCATAAGCTCCGCCACCCGTCGTGTATACTTGGAACGAAGCGACGAATAGTTTTCCAGTGTCAACTTGTTCTCATCAGAAATGGGCTGCGGCTGCGCGGGTGGAGTGTCCTTGTCCTGTGAGAGGTCGACGTCCACATCAATTGCAGACGCTGATGCTTGCTTGGTTGCCGGAGGCTGGGGTTGTACTTTCTCCTCGGCGACGTCATCCTGTTCAAGGGAAGTA
>OLMU01004443.1:0-15607 GCA_900291995.1 Licmophora abbreviata | reverse complement strand
ATGTTGATTGTGAAGAGAAGAAGACCGCGTCGAGTCCCAACAACGCCTGACCGAGTCACGACTGACTCGACTCACCGACTCCTTTCGCTGTCGTTCGTCGAGCAGTCGGCCGGGCCGCGACGCCAGACGCCTGGTCTATTGTCCATTCCCATTACTCAAGCTCTCCCATGATCCTGCCTCTGTCCCTCACCATACTACTACTACTGCTACTAGGAATGAGTTCATCTGCTGCTGCTGCTGCCGCTGCCGCTGCCATGAGTACACTGCCCAAAGCCGTGAATGTCAAGATTGTCAGCGACGTTGTCTGACCCTTTTGCTACGTCGGACTGCGCCATTTGCAGACGGCGGTGGAAGAGTCTGGCGTGCGAGTCCGATACGAGTGGGAGCCCTTTCTTCTGAATCCCAATCTTCCGGACGAGGGAGAGCCCATCATGGAGCACTTGGAGAAGAAGTATGGTCCCAGTGCGACTCGGCGATTTGGGGATCCGAATTCGTCCTTGCGGCAGAGTGGTCGTGCGGTGGGAATCGAGTTTACGAACGACCGGAATATTTATCCTACGATCAAGGCGCACACCCTTGTGGAGTATCTGAAAGAAAACAATAAGAATGATGCGGCCAATGATCTAATGGAGGATTTGTACAAGCGTTACTTTGAAAACGGAGAGAACATCAACGACAGTGCGTTGCTTGCCGAGGTTGCTTCCAAACACGAGGTGCCGAAGGAAACGGCGGAGGAAGTCATGGCAGACGAGGAGCGTCGCGATGGCGTCCTGTACAAGGATCGCAACTGGAAACAAGGTGGTGTCTCCGGTGTCCCTTTTTTCATCATTGAGCAGAACAAGGGCGGGCGCCCTGTGGCCTTCTCGGGAGCACAGCCCTCGGATATCATTGCTGAATGCTTACAAGATGCCGCTGAAGAGTAAGAGTTGCGTTCGCGGAATCAGATACTGATGAATGACCGGGATTTTGAAGAATGGCATGAACTATTCAGTATTATTCCCGTGACAAGACAGTGGATCCGTGTTGTGTAACTATGTGCTTTGATGAAGACAATCGCCAACAAACTTGTAGTAATCCTGTCCTTGGTGTCCTTTAACAAAGCTTGGTTCGACGTTCTGATGAGTACTAGCCGGCAGCAGGAGGAGGACGATCCCATCCCACCGTCCAGCCTCCCTCCTCGTGCGCACTGGTCAGCTCGAGCTGCGTGAGTTCGGCACTTCCCTTGAATCTCACGATGTACACCGGCGACCTGTCACGGAACTCGATCTTCCACCGGGACCCCATCACTTCCACACGCATTGGCTTCTCTGGGTCATCGTCAAAGTAGGCCATCAGCTGTGTTCCCAGTGGGTGCTGCTCGCCATCGTCACCAAACAGCTTGTCGTCTGGCGTGAAGATCTGCGGGTATCGCTCCTGCATCTGCCCGTGCCATTCGAGAAGCTCACTTTTCGAGAGGAAGTGCCCGACCTCGGCTTCTGTAGGATCCGGCTGCTCCTCTCCGAATCCTCCTCCGTGCATCATGCTGATCGTAATGAGCTTAGACAGTCGACGCTGTCCTCGGTAATCTGTGATGGGAATGCAGTGGTATCTCTTTTTGTTTTTGGATCTTTGTGAGAGTGTGTCGTCAAGAGCGCGAACAACGCCGCGCACGCGATCTACGACCGATGACTGACGGACCTTTTTTTGTCGTTGCTCTTCGTAGAGCTCAGTACGAAACGCACGTTGAATTTGAATGCCGTGTTCGAACCGTCTCATCGAATGTCGAATCTCTCCTGACTTGTGCTCTCTCTCTTTCTATACTCGTAGTCGTCTCATCGAAAGCGAACGTACGCTTTGTCCTCTCATCATGACGACACCGTCCCCGCAGCTGTCAAGGGAAGAACAACTGGCGTTCTGGCTCGAAAAGAAGAAAAAGCAGGGCAAACAGAAACGCAATTCCAGCGGCACTCCTCTCAGCACCATCACCCTCAGCAGCTACCAAACACCCCGGAGTCTCGGAAGTGCACGACGATTGAGCAACAAGAGCTACACTAATGCGTCGTCTCAAAACACAGAGAACTCTGCAGCTTCCAAGTCGTTTGGCGGGGCAGTGCAACTTCCTCGACCGTACATTATCAAGAGTCGAAGTCCATACGTGGCGGCAAGAAGTAGCGTGACTGCCTCTCAACAACAGCATCCGACCGGAAGCAGCAGTAGTAGCAGCCTTCGACCCAGTTTTGTTACCAGTCGTAGGCGACCGCTTTCGACTCTGGGGAAGGGTGAAGTTGCCCGGGGGGAGCGACGTAGTGGCTCATTGGAAGAGAGAGGTAGTCTAGTTGCGCAACGAAAGTTGGAATGCAGTGCTAAAGGAGACGACATGTCCACACGTCAAAGATTGAGTGACAGTGAAAACGAAGATGCTAACGTACCGCTAGGAAGATCGGCCGCGAGCTCTGGTCCAAAATCGACACTCGCTGCAACAATGGGATCGAAAGAAACCTCAGCCAAGTCACCATCAACCGACTCCTGCACTGGAGGACACGCGATGCATACCGACGACCTGATTGGAATGGTTGTGTCTTTGGAAAATCGTGAAGTTCCATCGCCACTTTCTGTCGTGTCGTCCAAACGCACACAATCTCATGAGTCGTCAGCGGAATCGACTCGAAAGTCTGTGACGAGAAAGGATGAATGTGTTCAAGGCGCTCCAGGAACTGAGAAAGGGGTGGCAATCGATGAGGAGCGGATTGAATCATTTGCTGCGGAACAAACTTCTAGTGGCTCTTTTGATGACGATGAAGGCGAACTGGACTGGCGCAATGAAGTGCTGAACGATGAGCCGACAAGGAGGAAATGTCACCAGAGAAGGAAGGACTCCATTTTTGGGCAAGCACCACCTGCGGCAAGCGCTCTGGAAGATTCGCCCGAAACGAGTCAGAGGAGAAGCAGTCATCGAGCGCCTCTGAAATATCAACAGCGGAAGATACCGAGGCTGAAGAGCTACTGGAGGTGCCAAATGAAGTGTTGAGAATCAACGACAGGGCTATTCTGGAGTCTATACCGGAATTTTCTTGTAAGAGAGATCCGGTCGAATCCAGCAAAGAGTCTGCCGCGCTTCGATCACAGATCAACTCGCTCCGTATTGAGAACAAGAGATTGGAAGGTCACCTTCAAGTGATACGACGATCTTATGATCAGCGGGTCACTCCCTTCCGTGATTTGTTTGATGAGGCAAGTAAGCTCGACTCGCCGTGCGGCCTCGCACCCGCAATTGTATAATTCGACTCTAACGCTCCTTTCGCGTGACCACAGATGCGCAAGCTTCGTGAGGTCAATGATAACCTAAGGAAGCAGAAAGAAGAATCTGACGCTAGTGTCCAGCAGATAGTCAACGATCTGAAGGCTCAAATGATGACGGGCTTGACGGCGGCTGTTGCGAAAACGCAGGCACTGCAGAAACAGCTGAGCGAAGCTCTATCAGAGAAGGCCAAACTCGAGCGTCTCCTATCTACCAATGCAGTATCTTAGAGAGTACAGAATAAATATGTTGGTACAATAGCACTGTTACAGATAAACACAAATACTAGCTATGGCGTAGCGTCGTCTCCATCGTTGTCTGAGTCATCTGATTCAGTGTCTTCCTTGTCAGTCTCCTGTTCGTCGTCTGTCGATGTCTCGAATGCTGACATCGTCCCTAACATTTCCGATACACGATCGAGCTGGCCTTCTTCAAGTGCTTGTTGCATCTGTTGGGCGACGATCTCATCTTCATGCTCGCTCCCTTCCAGGCACTCCACAATCGCGTAGTTGACAGCCTCTTGGGACGGTTCCTCGTCGAATGTGGCAGCAACCTCAAAGTCAGCGTCACTGTCGGGCGACGTATCAACAAAGACGTGCCATGGCCTGAATCGTTAATGGCAGGTATGACAAATGAATGAGGACGACCGAATGAACACAAGGAATGTGCAGACGGATCCCGCTACACCCTAATCCTTACCTGGGAAAGGCTCGAATGACCATGGCGCGGGTAACTCCCTGATTCACACCCAGCTCAGCTGCGTGTTTCATTGCGGCTTCTAGGGCTTCGTCATCTTCTTGGCGTCCTTCGGAACCAATTGCCGGAGCTTCACCTTCCGTTCCAGATATGACTTCCCCGCTCTGGACTTCGCCTTTTGGATTTTGCTTCCTATTTCCCTTGACATCCTCGTCCCATCTCTGAAAGTTCTCAGGGGCCTTATTTCCAGTCATGAACTGAACACTTAGGAGTCGCAGGTGATATGCGACTTCGAATGAGGCAGCTGGACCTGTTACAGGCACCATGTGGTGATTCAAAATCACAAGCGGTTGCCCTATGGACATATTTTCTGGATCCGTCGGCTCAAGAAGCTCGTTCATAGCCATGAGACCTTCTTCGTCATCTGGTGACGGGGCAACAATGACGACAATGTTGTCCTGTTTCTCGATCGGATCAAACCCCAACGTGCTGAGGGTGACAACATCTGGTGCGGCAAGGGCCATCGTTCGGCGGTATTGTAACAGCTGAGAGACAGTAGGAAAGACAATCTTGACGCGATTTCGAGCACTCTTGAGTCCCTCTAGTCCAGCTGCTACCGGAAGAATTGCAAGTTCAATGAACTGGACCAGCGTCTCGGGGTCCCGACTGAGTTCGGCGTCACGTACGTCTACGAGCATTCTCTGCTTTCCACCTAACATTCCGGCCAAAATTGCTGCGCCCGCAGAGTCTGCCGCATCAATAACGGATGCTGGGGCCGTCCCGAAGATCTCGCTATCGTCAAAGAATTCCATGGTTGTTTTCCCCACTTGAGTTGTCGTCTTGTTCGCGGTGCTCTCCGGCAATGGTGTTTCTGCTGGCTGTGCTTCTTGTGTCAGTGGTTGCACCTCGGGAGTTTCCAGTCCGGCTTGTCGTAGCAGCTCCACGACCTTGCCAAAGGCCGTTGCTGCTTCTGCTAAGGTTGAGCATTCATGCCTCAGCTTCTGAAGTTCGATTTCCTGTCGCGCCACCAGTTCTTCCAGTTTCCCCACACGCCCCAGCAGCTCGGCCTCTACTCGTGAAGGCCCCGTGAACTTGTCCTCTTTCGAGTCGATTTTCAGAACCTTCTTCTTTTTCCGCTTTCCCGTATTCTTATTTCGTTCGCCCCCTTCAGCGTTGTCGCTAGATTTCATGCGGAGACAAGATTTGAAGCGAAACAGGGGACGCCGATACCTGTGTTGCGCCGGGTATATCCTGTCGAGAGAAAAAGCGTCCGTGCTTGTGGCAGTATTACGTAAAATTAGGCCAAACGTGGTCATCAAAATGGTATGCCTCAGTATTTGTCTGGAAGTCTGGACTATTGATTTTCTCCGTCGACATGCTCTGAAGTTTGGTGGTATTGTCATTTTGCTTGTGCTTTGCTGTCCAGGTGAGACGACACCAAATGCGGGTGATTGGAGTTGAGTGTGCTAGGATGGGGCAATGGAACTCAGTCCGTCTGGCACAATGCAGCTTCACCAGAGATATCCTGGCACCTCCAGAGAGCAAATATGGGACCTCAAGGTCTCTCACAAGTTTCGAAAGACAATCAATCAACCGTCAACTACGTGCCATTGATGACAACATAGCCATCACTTTTTGTGTGCCGATGTGATGGTGACTGATGGACTAGAGACACACTTCGAAATTCCGAGTTGCGTAGATTCTACGTAGAACCTCGTACAGTGTATCGAAAAAGTTCATTCATTGGTGGCGGAGAGCGCTCAGCACCAAGAGTACCCGGAGGGTGAACGGGCGCTGTGCAGACGGAAGGGTGTTCATTGTTCCGGATCGAAGAGAGAGCTCGTGGATGTCACGTTTGGCGACGAGCATGCGAACATACCCCAATTGATTCTAACACTCTTTAGTAAACCTTTTATGATGATAGTGACGCTAGTATTTTCAATGAAAGGCGTAGCCTAGCACGAAAAGGAAGTTAAGATCTATGTATTGTGTTTATAAACACGGGCGAGTGCTGTTTTTGATCGTCGTGATCTCGGCCAGCTTGTTTGGCTAGAGGATAGCTATGGCCGTCGCTCGAGCTATGCGGCTCGGGGGACGTGATACAGGTATTCTGTAGAGAATGAACCGCGATGTTGGATCATGGGGTAGAATGTTGGTTGTTCTGTCAACATGTATGGAAGCCAGGCAGACATCGGAGTAGGGTAGCGGGAGAGGGGCTTGACGATCCCATGCATACAACCAGTGTTGGTCGGTCGTCCTAGCGACAGCATAGCATCGACGGCCAGGAATTCCTTGTTCTTGTTGGACAGCTTGGTCGTGGGTTCTTGAAGTGGCAAATTTGGGGATGAAGGTAGAGGCGAAGGGGAGCTGTTCGCGGAATAGAGGGAAGACGAGTCCGTCTTGTTGTCAGAGCAGGACTCGTTCGAATCAAATGAGTTCGACCGATCCAGATTGGAGCGTGGGAAGTTGTAATCGCTCCAGGAGTCCAGACTTACGGCCCCACTGACAGTCTCTGGTTGAGTTAAGGGGAGAGTGATGGGAGATGATGTGGTGATAATCGAAGGAATCCGTTTTTTCGGCGGAAGGGACTTCACGCGAGATTGCTTTGTACTTGGCGACGGAGGTATCTTCTGCTTTTGAAGTTGCGCAAGGCGCTTGCGAGCTCTACATCGCTGCTGACGAAGCCTAGCTGCAGTTCGCTTGCGGTGCTGGCGTTCAGAGACGCTTAGTTTGGAAGCAGCCATGATTGTTTGATGAAAGAAAGACTCAAAAGGGGGGTGTGACAAGCACTTGTTCTCGAAATTGTGAGCTTTCCTTCGGCTCGTTGCGAGAAGATCGGGGTCGATAGGTATACGGTCATGAATAATATATTTCGATTTACTTAACGTATTCCAATCTTGCAAAGTGGGGCTGGCTCGAGCTCGGTGGGCTCGGCTTTCAAAATGTTTTGCGCAACGCAAGGAGCTCGTGATCTCGCGATACAAAGATGAATGGCTGTAAAACACAGAGAGCTCGTGATCTCGCGATTGAGCGACGTGCTACAACGCGTGACGGATGGAGTAGACAATCACTGACCGTCCTGAAAAGAGACAAACTACATTAGCAGATACAGAGTGTAACCTTTGGCTAAGCGCAACATACCTTTGTCAGGACGCTCTATAGAAACTCTACTTTGCCGGTGTTGATGAGAAGATGTGCCTAGCTCACTTTTAACATAGAAAGGAACAACCATAGACTGGCTGCTAGTCCAGCATTTTGCTGTGGTCAAGCCAGCACGAGGTACATGGCAATACACTGGAAAACGAAAAATTTGTTTGAATACATGTAAGTTGCTGGTGGTACCGGTTTCTGGTTCGCTGTAGAGACTCAACGCTCGGAGGGATCGTGTTTGCGCCGGCACGCAAGGTGCGCGTCTGTCACAGGCTGCCACAATCGTGAGTAGATCTTGGTCTCAAAACCTTAAGTCCCAACAAAGAAGCTGCTAGCTGGTCTACTCTACGGGCCTTCTGTAAGTTCCAGAGAGCTTTCTACGGCACTTGTCTTGGAAATGAAAGCCCTCCCCTGTCTTCGAGAAGACGGTGGCGCGCCCCCAAAACTCCAGAGCTTCTTGAGAATGAAGTAGTTCACAATCCCAGTCCACAGCTGTGTACAGACCCACGCCACGTAATGAGGAAAACTGACCCCACGCGTCATTAAGATATTGAATAGCGTCGACAATACGATGGTCAACGAGTAGCCGGCGTAAATGCGACGCAGACTTCTCCAGTACCCGCCAACGTAGTCTCCAAAAGCGAGGTAGCGATGGGTGGTGTGCCGCGCCGCGATGCTCATGGTAAAACTCAACGCCCAACAAGCGCTGGCATCTGCCACATAGAAGTGAAGGGCGTAGTCAATAAGAAACTGTAAAACATCGCAAAGGGCTCCCGAAATCATGTACCAGAGGTACTTGGGAGGCTTAATACCGCAAACCTGTACGACTTCCGACGCAGCCTGCGTGCCAAAGGCGACCTTGTCCAAGCCCGAAATTATTGGAACACCACCGTGCCGTCTGCCCTTGCTCCCTGGAACTCTCAATCCTTGAATGCCGTTCACCAATGCCGCGAAACGGTGCGTATCACTGGTTGCGCTATTAGTAGCGACTTGCGAGTCGGCTTCATGAAGATCGATTGAATGTAGCTTGGTGCTTCTGTCACGCATTGGCAACAGTTTATGATATCTAGATCGTTATTAATGTTGGTGTCCATCGGCTTTCACGCATTAGCTTGCTTGTTCACAATGTGTGCCTTGGTGTGAACAAGGATCCATTGTCAAAAAAAATGCCATGGCACTGCATGCTGTGTTGGGCGCCGCGGTCTGTGCGTCCTCGACTAGTACCGGGAGACTACCAGACGGTACGAGTACAGCCGAACGCAAAAATTGATAGTAGTGCGGTCATCTAACAGTGCTCTCTATTCTCTATGGTGCTTCTTCGTCTCGATGTTGCGTCGTTTCTTCCTCTTCAGCGGATGTAGCAGGTTGATTCGGTTCTACGGGTTGTCCGTCTGACACTGGAAGCTCGCCTCCGTCTTCGTCATCACCGACACTCCCCAGTCGTTCCTTTTCCCGATCAACAAAGGCCGACAGCCGAGGCGTCAGAGCCGAGCCAATGACCAGCTGCATGGGATGCCAAATCAGCAATGGGAGCGTGTAGATCCCCACATTCGGATTTCCCTCATAGATTGCGTTGATCAGCGGCACACCCATGGCCACCGTCTTGTGCGTACATCCAAACAGCCCCATGACTCGCAAGCGCGGCTCCTTCGGAAAGAGGAACTTGAGAGAGTACCATGCTAACAGCATGACAAGGCAGAGTAGAACAAACTGAAAGGCAATCATGATGAAGATCTCTCCGATACTTGATACAGTTTCGTCTTCGAAAGTTTTGCAGAACACGGTGTAGACGATGAAGACCAGAGTGTACATCTGAGCCTTCTTGAACCATTTCTTGTACTTTTGGACAAACCCCACGACTCCTTTGGACGTTTTCTGTAGTATTTGTCCAATCACAATGGGCAGGACCACTCGCAGGGCGAGCTTGTAAAAGACTTCGACAAGATCCACGTCTCCAGTGACTCCAATGTATCCCAGAATCAGCACTGGCGCCAAGAACACGCCCACTAGGTTACCAAACGCGGAATTGAAGATTGCAGACGCCTCATCTCCTCCTGCTGCCTTGGTTAGAACCATGCACATGTTGATGGTCACTGGTAAACACGCACAGATCACCATGCCGTCTGCCAGATTCTGTGAAATCGCTCCCGTCTTTTCCATGGCGCGTGAGAAGCCGAATACGACCGCTGACACGACCCCAAAGTTGAAGCACTGCACGAAAGCATTAAAATATAGTCGCTGGAAGGCTTTCGAGAACTCTGCAGTCTTGAGCCCCAAACCCGCCAAGAGAAAGATGAAAATGACAGCAATCCAAGTGGCTGTAATTTGGGGCTGGAGATAGTCGGCTCCGAGTGGTGGGTAGGCACGGGCGAGTAGAATCGCAACGACGACGAGAACTAGAAACTCGTTCTCGAAATAGAAAGAAACAAGAGATTGACGGGTTCTTTTCCAGCAGTCTGGTTGGGATTTGTCTACTTCGTCGTCATCTTCTCCTTGAAGAAACGCGGGGGCGTCTTCCCCGACAGCGGAAGCAAGCTTGCTGAAGTCTGCCTCTTCTTCTGGGTCTCCCGATGCGGCACTTCGGGATTGCTGCTGCGCACCCGTATCCTGAATCGTTGGTTCGCACATGGTAACGCTGTTGTAATGTAACAAGGAACGGCCGTTGTTTAAGTAGTGATGAGTAGATGGTCTGATTTGTACCATCATCGAGATGCGACGACTGTGGTGCAGTACGTGGCGGAACACGCGGATGATTCGAAATGCAGCGCGCGCTTGTTCATGACGTAGTCGTGTTTGCGAGCTACCGAAACGAGCTCGGTAAACACTCACCGGGTGCTGCGCGAGCGAGCCGTACGGATGTCGCACCAGCCGGCATGCCCCAGCGTCATGATGTGCGAAGAGAGATGTAGAACGAATGACATCTTCAAGGGCGCTGGAGAGTGTGAAAATTTGAGCGCGAAGTCGCAAGTTTGGCGCAAGTTTGATGTCTTTCGTCACAACGCGATTCGATTCGATTCATTCCCACATCTTTCTCGTGCGTTGAGCCCTTATGAACCTCAGTAAGGAGGACAATGGCGACCATGAGTGACGACGAATCCATCGAGATCCCAGTGGGGTCCGAATTGGATCTGGTGAGGGAGCCGGACGAAGGCACCACCGACGGCGGAGGTCGGTGCCGCTGGTGCAGCTTTCCGCCTTTCTTTAGTTTCATCACATTGAACATCATTCTGATTATCTTCTTCGCGGTTTCTGCGATTACTTCTGCTGTTCTAACGAATCAGAACTACAGCACCAGCGAATATCAGAATTGGATTCTGGTCGGCGGTCTGACCTCAACGGCAGCTAACTTTCATGTTCGTCGTTCGGAGGATCCTCCCGAGTCGACCGAGATATTCATCCTTTCCACGTCTAGTGACCTGCTAGACGCTGATTCGGCGGTAGAAACTCTTAGATTGTCTTCTATTACCACTCAAATGGTGGACGTCATTTCCGTTCAAGGTCTTCAGGCGGATACTTCATACTTCTACGGCACAATGGTGGATGGCGTTGAGCTTCGAAGCGGAAGCTTCAAGACGGCTCCAGCGGAGGGAGAACGCACGAATTTCAAGTTTGCCACGGCGGGATGTGCCTACACAGGCACGAAGCACGAGATCTTTGACCAGATTCGGGATGAAAATCCGCTCTTCTTCCTGCACTTGGGTGACTTTCACTACGAGGGAATCAACGAGGATAGTGTGCCCAAGCGTGTGGCAGCAATTGACAAAGTCATGGGAAGCAGTTCCCAGCGACAACTGTTCGAAACGACCGGTTTGTCCTATATGTGGGACGACCACGATTGGCTTGGAAACAACAGTGGTGGTGAGGGAGAGGGCCGACAAGCAGCCTTGGACAGCTACAGTCTTGCATTTCCGCACTACTCGCCGCTGCCTTCGGCGAATGCTACATACCACGCGTATACCATTGGTACAGTGCGATTCATCATTTCGGATCTCCGAGCGGAGTCATCGACTGAAAGTATCTACTCGCAGCAACAAAAGGAGTGGCTCTTTAACGAATTGTCACAGGCGGCTTCATACGACTTTGTGGTATGGGTAACAACCAAGCCTTGGATCGGCGAGGCTGAGGAAGGCCAAGACTCGTGGTTCGGGCAACCGGAGGATCGTCAAGAGCTCTCTGACTACATAACTCAGACCCTCTCTGAAACGCAGAACCTCATTGCGATCTCAGCGGATGCTCATATGGTAGCCTTTGATTCTGGGGTCAACACGTTCTATGGAACGGAAGAAGGACCGGCGCTGTCGTTTCCCATTCTCCAGTCTGGGCCGTTGGATCGTCCCGGAAGCGTCAAAGGTGGTCCGTTCTCCGATGGCTGCAATGCCTACTCATTTGAGCGAAACCATCAATACAGTACAGTCGAGTTCAATGGTGACGGAGAAGAACCGTGCTTGGTCATCAAGTCCTACAGTACCGACGCCCGGACGGGCAACATTGAGCAGATTCTTGACAAGACTGTTTGTGGTCAGATTTTTGAAGAAAGTTCTCCAGGGATAGGCAGCTGTGATGCGCAGGTTTGGTCGGACCCTGTCCTGGTTGTGTCAAGTATGGCGTTGGGGCTTCTCGGTCTCTCCATGGCGATTAGCTGCTTCTTGGGTAAGGGTTTGCTATGGAACTCGATCATCATGCTAACCGTCATTGTTTGGTTTGTTGGGACTATCGCCGTCGGACTTGGAATTCCGTATTCGAAGGGCGTCACACAGTACGAACAGTTTGAGATTGCTGTCATTGGCTTGACGATGATGATAGTGGTGTCGCTCTATCTGGCGATCTGGTGTTGTTGCAAAGACAACGACAAGCTGGACGAGGAAGATCACATCAAGCCCACGTATAGGGTGGAGGAAGCACCAACAGTCGTCGAGAATGGACCGGCTGCGGACGACGACGTCGTGAACGACGATGGCGCGAACGATGACAGCAAGTAATAGCGTCGGGTGGGACCAGCGAATGCCGGGCGAAACATAGTTGCATTAGGTGAAGCATATTTACATATAGTTTAACAACGTCGAGTGGAAACTGCGCTGGGGCGTCGACATTTACCGGCATGAAATGTGACTCCAATTTGACTTTAAAGAAGTAGATGTCTGGTAGTCAGACAGACGCTACGTAGATCTTACGGAACGATTCCGTAGAAAACAAACTTTAGTTTCCCGCCACACAAAATGAACATCAGTCCCAAATATCACGAACTTGTTCTTTGCTGAGCGATGCGCTGATGCCATCATTTGCCGGAAGCAGCTTCATCTTTCCCTTATCGTGTCCATTGCTACTTTCCCTTGGTAAAGTCTTCCAGTCTGAACCAGAATGCAGGCTCTTTCCCGAAAAATCCTGTTGTCGACTCCTCAAAGTGCCGGCGCCTTGACAGGTCGGGCCGTCGTAGCAGCCAATCGGATTGTTCGAAGCAAGAGTACCATGGGGGCCACGGCTGCATATGACCAGACGGTCGAGACTTTTCCGTCCATTGTGATTGGACCCAACAAGACCATTGTTCCACAGGGCTCCTTTGCGGAAGCTCAGGCGCAGGTACGTATAGCGTGCACAAAGGTTCAAGCTGTGTCCGACGATTGAGTGCGTCAAGATGGTAAACTCATTCGTCACACTTGTGTGTCGCCCCTTTTCTAGTTCCTGGATCCAGATCCGGATGCTGTTGCCGAATTGAGCGACGGGCTCTTACGTGCAAACATGGGTGTTGTGGCGCACTACTACATGGACGTGGAGCTGCAGGGGGTCCTGACGGCTGTCCAACGTTCCCACCCAGACTTGCAGCACCGTGTGGGCATTGCTGATTCTCTCAGGATGGGAGATATTGCCGTAGACATGTGTCGGAATCCCGATAGTTCTGTGACCGCGGTGGCGTGCTTGGGAGTGGACTTCATGTCGGAGAGTGTGTCGGCTATTTTAGATCGCAATGGCCTTGGACATGTACCCGTATATCGCGCTACGCCAAGCGCGATTGGATGTTCGTTGGCCGAGTCGGCGGAGCGAGACTCGTACCAGGCCTGGCTGCGAACAGCGAAGGAAACGGCAAATGCAGCGTTGCATGTGGTGTACATCAACACCAGTCTGGAAACCAAAGCGGTCAGCACGTCGATCGTGCCCACAATTACCTGCACATCGTCTAATGTCCTTCAGACAATACTGCAGGCGTCAGCACAGGTGGGACCAGACTTGAAGCTATTGTATGGACCTGACACGTACATGGGAGAAAATCTCGTGTCCATGTTGAGGGCAGTCCTCAGTTCTACGTCGCCTGATGGGGGCGCGAATGCGTGGGACGATGCTCGGATTGCCAAAGAGCTGCACCATGCGCATACACGAAAGAGTCTTCAAGACCTGCTGGACAACATGGATGTGTACCCTCATGGGAATTGCGTAGTTCATCATATGTTTGGTTCCGAGGTGGTGGATGCTGTCAAGCGCAACTATGATGATGCCTTCGTGACGGCTCATCTTGAAGTACCTGGAGAAATGTTCGAGATCGCAATGGAAAGGAGCATGGAAGGGCGAGGTGTTGTGGGATCGACTTCAGATATTTTAAAGTTCATCACCGCCAAGGTCGATGAATCAGCGAAGAAACTAGGCTCCGCTGCGAACGGAAAGCGACTCAAGTTTATCTTGGGAACGGAGGCTGGTATGGTGACATCCATTGTCAAGTCCGTACAGGACATCCTGGATGCAACTGGGAGCGATGTAGAGGCAGAAATTATCTTTCCAGTATCATCGAATGCTGTCATGGGTGTCGAAGGTGACGACGCGACGAATCTCGCCGTGGTGCCGGGTGCTGGTGGCGGAGAGGGTTGCAGCACGGCGGGCGGGTGCGCTACCTGTCCCTTCATGAAGATGAATGATCTAAATGCTCTCCAAGATGTAATTGAGATGACTGAAAGAGCAAATGCGGGGTCATCAAAGGATCAGCTGCTGTTGCGGTCTCATTTGCCACCGGATCGGCTTCGAGGAAAGCAGATCGGAGGTGTGAATGCTATTGATCTAGGAGTGGAACCAATCATGTACATGCGAGAGTTCATGCAGAACAAGGCCATATCCGATGAGCTAATGACAAAAGTACGAAATCTATCGTAAGCAAAGCGTAAGAAAGATCAATAGCAATACTGTTTTACTATATAGCTTCTGAACAACCGAATATGCAGTCGGTCGGTCAGTTTTGTCTTCGCAACACCCACCTTACCAACTGCCTTGCCCTCCTTGCAAAAACTCCTATGTCCATACCTTGCTTCAACACGGGAAGAGATGGAGGTTCGTCTGAAGAGGACGGGTTCAAAGATGGGGTCGCAACGTCAAGTTTCAGAGTATCCTCGGGAAGACGGTATCTGTCAAGGCTTGGTAGAGAAGGCGACTTGTCTCTTGCCGCATACACTTTGTTCCCAGACATACGCGCCTGTAGCTCCTCTTCCAAGCCACTAACCATGACACTCAGTACGCTATCCACATTGTATGCTCCACCTGCGGGGCGCCACAGCTCACCCACCACCTATGCAAGAAACGATCGAATCGATTGTCAGTACACGGGATGAGTGACTCGACCGGTCGGTGAAACAGGTGACTCACCCTTAACGTCATAACGATCCCAAAAGTAGTTACTCCAAACAAACATCCTTCTACCGATAAAATGTTGTACCCTCCAATCGTTTGAGTACCAGCACCAAGAAGCGGGAAGCTAATTAATTCAATGGCAGCGAGAATCCACAAGAGCAGCAAGTGCACAGCCGGCAACTTGCGTTGCAAGGCTCCAAGTCGCCCGGCGCGTGCCTGTCGTAAGCTTCGAACAGTCTCATAGACCGACGAAGGCACGCCTACACTAGTCATGTACATGATGCTTTCAAGGGGATCGTCAATTGGCCGGGCGCTCAACAGAACAGCTGGGTCAGCCTGCAGCTTTTTCAGGTCGTCTCTGACATACTGCGAGATAGAGTTGAGAACCTGTGAATACATAGCACGACCCTGGCAGACGAGAGCGACTTGTTCTAACAGGCTTTTGGCTCAGTGACTTCATTGAACAGCGCATAGTAGACTGCTTCCTGCTGTTGGTACATAAAATAGTACGTTTGACCCACGAGGATACTGAAGAGAAGTCCCGAAACGGTGAGGAAGTTCTGAACAAACTGAGAGGAGTCCTGAGACAAGACGGCAAAAACGCCTGCATCATTCATAATTGTGGCTAAGCCAAGTGCAAACAGGGGAAACGCGTAGGTAGCAACGATGCCGGCCAGCACCGAGGGAATGCCGACGCGAATCAACGTAACGAGCTGTACTCGCTTCCGATCCGCACCAGTTAGAATTTCGGCGTATGGAGCGGACGCTTTCTCTGCCGCTGTCTGAGAAAATAGAGATGCGACACGTTCCCAGATAGAAGCATCGTTCTTGTCCCCATTTGAAGACGAAGATACTAGACGCACAGTGTCTCGCCTGCTT
>OLMU01004415.1:0-13067 GCA_900291995.1 Licmophora abbreviata | reverse complement strand
TACTGCGGCGAAGACGGGCTGTACTGCGGAGAACTCGGTGAATAGTTTGGACTGGCCCCCGAGTATGCCGGAGATGACATGCCATCAGAGTCGCTACCGTAGCTTCCACTCGCAAAGCCCGAGCCATAGCTTCCACTGGAAGGGCTGTAGGCCGGAGAGAAGCTCGCTCCACCCACCGCAGGACTGAAGGCCGCTCCGCCGTCCACGAATGGTGACATTTCACCGCCGGAGCCAAGCATGGGACTCGCGGAAAAGGGCGTGGTAGCATACGGGGTCTGCGCCCCCACTCCACTCGAGCCTACCATGCCAAAGTCACGCCCCATGCCAAAATCGTCAGCGACCACTTCAACAGCGTCGCGGACCACTTTTTGCTCATCAAGGAGTAGCTCCATGTCGCCCGTACCCACCCGCGCGAGCTGTCCCATCATGATGTTCTCCGTCACACCTTTGAGAATTTCCTCCTCCGCATAGACGGCGGCATCCATCAACATGTCTACTGTCTCTTCAAAAGAGCAGCGCAACAAAGGTCCAGACTCGACACGGTTGATTCCGTGGCGGTCGATCGCCATTAGATGGCCCTGCATGGTCATCACATCCACGAGACAGGCCAAGTGGCGATAGTTCACGTACGAACCATCGAAACTTATCACATTGCGCAATTCGCTGAGAATAGCTCCGCGAACACCCTCGATTCCAAGGACGATGAAAACCTCGACGATGTCGTTGCTAATGGTTCGAGTCGAGTCAACGTAGTCCACGCCAAGGACAGCCATGAGGTTCGTGCCATCCGTTTCCAATACCCATTCATCTTTGACGACGAATCCGGCATCGTCATCCCAAACAGTCCGCTTCGCGCCTCCGCGCATAAACACTTTTTTGACATGGTCAACGCCGCGTAACTTGAGGCTTGACATCATGCTCTTCTCGAGGCGCTTCAAGAAGATGTCGTCCTCTTGACCCATTTCGACCTCGGGCTCCTCAGTCTCCAAAAGGTTCCCATTTTCGTCGACCTGCGTAGCGGCAGGATTCGTAGGGGCGTCATTCACGATGCGGACGCGGACAACCAATTCGTCAGCATTGTCATCCGCAACAAGAACATTCAGATCACTTCCGTACTCATTCTGAATCTCTTGGACAATCTCGCTCATCTTCATCTTCTTGTCGAAGAAGACCGTTTGGTTCAACTCAACGCGAAGGACCCAAGGACTCAAACGACGTAAGTCTTCTTCCGTTAGATCACTCAGCTCGTAGTAGACCTTCACGAGCTCGCGGTCTTTAGCTACTACTGTATTCTTGACGTCGGGGTCGTAATAGATCTCTGTAAGTTTCACAACGTCACCCAGCACCGTGTACTCTAGAGTCGAGTGAACCAGCTTGGCAATATCGGCATCGCCACTGACTTCTTCTCGCAGGTAGACAGTCAGCCCAGGAGTCTTGGGACTCTTCGCCACATTAATGATTTCCTTGAGCCGAGGAACTCCGAGAGTGACATTCTTAGCGGATACACCAGCGTAGTGGAATGTCTGAACACAAAAGCATATGTGAAGACTAAGAAACACATTCAAACGTTAAGCGAGACTCGCACGGTAGCGTATGTGTACTTACGTTCAGCGTCATCTGTGTTGCTGGCTCTCCGATACTCTGAGCAGCAAGAACGCCAGCCATTTCTCCGGGGTTCACTTTTGCATGGTTGAATCGGGTTTCGATTTCTCCAATTACCCAGTTCAAGGCTGCCTCGCTTAAGCGGAACTCCTTCAAGACACGTTTCGTCGCCAGAAGACTGCGAGTCAGAATCCGATAAAGGGTCGTAGCGTTGCTCTGTGCTTCGACGCTCAAGGGATCGTCCCCAACGACAACGACAAGACGATCCAGGAGTGTTGAAACCTTCTTGATCACATCGCGAGGGTGCAAGTCAGATGGTTGTGTCCTGTCAATGCGAAACTGGCGAAGGGCATTGTGGATGACCCGTCGAATATTTCCTGGTGCATACGAGCTTTCGTCGCTTTCGCGGCCCGCCTCTCGGTTCGCCATGACCACACGAAGTGTTCGTTGATCTTCGCGCAGAACTTCTACTTCACGGTCCAGCATGAGCTGAACTTCTGGCTCGTTGCGACAATCGTCCATCACCTCCGACTCCAGGTAAGGAAGATTCTGGTCATCGTATCCAAAGTCGGCATCTGTTGCGTGGATCACGAAACGCTTCTCGAACTCCCCCTTTGCCAACGTGAGTGAATCGAATTGTTGCTTCTCGATCCAGACGGCGTCCATTCCATCCTCGCCATACAAAAATTGCACAATCTGGCCCCCACTAGTACGCAAGGTACCATCGTACCGCGCCATGACGGTCTCCATTGCCTTGACCAGACGGCGTTGAATATACCCCGTCTCGGCCGTCTTACAGGCCGTGTCGATCAGACCCTCACGACCACCCATGGCGTGAAAGAAGAACTCTTGCGGAGATAGACCTCGAAGGTACGAATTTTCGACAAACCCACGAGATTCCGGGCCCAAGTCGTCCTTGGAAAAGTGTGGTAGAGTGCGGCGCTTGAAACCATAAGGAATGCGCTTGCCTTCTACGTTCTGCTGCCCGACACAGGCGATGATCTGCGAAATGTTGATAAAGGAACCCTTGGAGCCAGCCGTCACCATAGCCTTGACCGAATTGGTCTCGTCTAACGACGCCTGCGCACTCTTTCCGGCGTGATCACGAGCAGTGTTCAGCACCTTGTTGACGAACTGCTCGAACGATTCAATCATAGTTCGTCCAGGTTGCGTTTCGAGTTCGCCGCGCTGTCCTTGGCGGACAAGATCCAGCACCTGAAGCTTCGCCTTGTTGATGGTTGCCTCGATCTGTCGCATTGTATCCACGTCTGCCACGGCATCCGTCACCCCAATGCTGAAGCTAGACTGCAGCACCCAATGATTTGTGAGTTGCTGAACCTGGTTCATGAAGCGGGCATTATCGTCATGTCCGACGTCGAGCCACGCAGTATGGATCAAACCTCCCATGCTCGACCCAATTGTCTTCTTGTCGATCGTTCCTTCAAGCAGCTCTCCTTCTTGAATTGTCACAAGATGGTCGTAGGCATTGAAAGTATTTGACATTGTCTTGCCCGACGAGTCTTTCGCAGGACCATTGTTCGCCTTGGACTTGAGGTTAACTTTGGGAAGAATCATACTCAGAAGCTGTTTGCCTGTCCACAACTCCTTTGGTTTCAAAACGGCAGGGATTGGAACATTCCCATCCCACTGAGGAATCCACATGAGCATGTTAAAGACGAGGTCTTTCTCGATAAACACATCTCGCTTTGTCATTTTCTGAACCGCCAACAGACTGTCTTGAATAATCCCCATGACAGGACGGTTCGACTGACCAGAAACGACGACTCGAGGACTCAACATCATGAGTTCGGCTTCCGCTCGCGCCGGCAAGCTCTGCGGCACGTGTAGATTCATTTCATCGCCATCAAAATCTGCATTGTAGGGAGACGTACAAGACAAATTCAACCGAAAAGTACTCCAATCCAGAACCTTGGCACGATGCCCCATAATGGACATTTTGTGCAAGGATGGCTGTCGATTGAACAAGACTACATCGCCGTCGCGCAAATGACGTTCGACAATCCAACCATGCGCCAACAACAGTTCTGACTTGTTCTTGACAAAGCGCAAGTCGACGCGTGTTCCGTCGCTTCGAATAATGTGCTTGGCGCCGGGATGAGTCGTTGGTCCATTGCTCACGAGCGCCGAAAGCTCTGCAACATTGTAGGCGGTCACGCGCTCGGGAACAGTCAAATTCATCGCAACCGACCGAGGCACACCGACCTGATGAATTCCCAAATTGGGATCCGCTGTAATGACCGTCCGACCTGAAAAGTCCACGCGCTTCCCCATGAGATTGCCACGAATTCGCCCTTCCTTTCCCTTCAAACGTTGATAGATAGTCTTCAACGGACGTCCCGATCTCTGCGTCACTTGAGGCATCCCACGCAGCTCGTTATTCATAAATGCCGCCACGTTGTGCTGCAAGGAATGTTCAAACTGTTCCACAATAATATTGGGTTCGCCATTGTGAATGGCTTGCTGCAACGCAAGATTGGTCTTTATGACATTGACCAACTGGTGCGTCAAGTCATCTTCCGACGTGGCACCCCCGGCATGGACCGAAGGCCGCACGTGCAAGGGCGGGACGGGAAGGACTTGGACCAAACACCATTCCGGACGAGCATGTGTAATATCCAATCCCAAGGTTTTCATATCCTCTTCCCGCATCCTCCGTAAGACCTCCACTGCCGTGGCGCCACTGAAAAACTGCTTACTATCACCGCCATTGACATTGTCCTCATCCGGGTAGTCCGCTTCCAGGTGCAATCCAACCTTGGTCAATTTGGGCTGCAATCCCTGACAATGATCGCACTGCTTTTTGGTACGAAGCAGTGTGTGGAAGGTGTCGAGGCGTCTCTTGCGGGAGGGTATGCGCTTGCACTTTTGAAATTTAAACTCGTCCTCGGACATTTTGAGTTTGCTGCAGTGCATGCAGATGCAGCGCAAGGTCTTGAGCGTGACATCCGTCAGTCCAGGATGATAGACTGGTTTGGCGAGTTCGAGATGACCAAAGTAGCCTGGGTCCGACTTGTCGAGCAGGCTTCCGAGTCGGGGATCGTTGGCACCGCCGTATACGGGCTGTCCGTGTACTTGGGTCTCGTAGCGTGTAATGCCTGCTGGTATCTTTCGTCCATTGACCGTGATGGCCTGTGTGACAGAGTATTGACGCTGTTTCGAGTGAAAGAGATAGAGAAGAGTGGTGGGATGAGGAGTCGTGCGGATGCGGCGAGTACCAGGCATGGCGGAACATCCGGGAGTTCCCGTGTTTTGCCGTGAAGTCACAGTTTTCTCTCTCATTTTGGAAAAAAGTCCCCTTTAATTTCCTCTATGAAACACTCCTAAAATCTTCCATGCATCCGTGCTTTTAAATACTCACCAGTTCGTGAGGATTGACCACGCCAAATTGAAGCTTCTTGACTCTTCGAAGTCGCATTCTCGAATATCCAAAGTTTTCCGACGCCATACCGAGCGACGCCGCGCCCGTTTTATTCATTGGGGGAGCAGCAGGCATGGTGGTGGAAGGAAGAGAGGGTTTCTAAAGAATCAAGAAGTAGAGAAAGAGTAAAAGAGTGCTGCTTGACCTAATCGTCCTCGTTCTCCTCCCGCGAGAAGAGGAGGACAACAAAGTAACGGCGCCAACTATCGCACAGCGAGCGACACGAATGGATCGATCGATCGAGATATACCACGAGAGTCACGCCGTAGAAACTCTACTGAGTCCTACGTCAGAAATGGACGGCGCTCCTGCGATCTTCGTGGTTGCTGTGGACCGGGCGACTGACAGTCGTGGGTGCGGACACAATGACAGACAGAAGAAAGAAATCGCAACGGTTTCTTTTCGTTGTCATGACAACGATGGTCGAGCACGCCATCAGTCAACATCCTCAACATATTGCGAGATAAGATGATGATGAAAGAGGAAAGGCATCGCAAAAGCAGTCGTCATCGTCGTAGTGGTAGTGGTAGTACTTGGCTAGGGCGAGTGGTGATTGCCACGCTCTTTGCACTTGCATGGTTTTGGATTGTTGCGGCCAGTCTTCTAGTCTATCACCATCATACAAGGACTACGACGACGGCACTATCTTCTACTGCTTCTAGCATTCGGATAGCTGAAATCGCAAGACCAGAGGATCGAACACTCGTTGACAGCAACCCTCCTCTTACTAGACAACAACAAGGAATACTACTACCATTCGAGTCGCCCCTCTTGATTTTCACATGCAAACGTGCCGAGTACTTGCAGCAGACACTGGACGACATTTTACATCATCTTTTCTCGACAGACATGGGATGCCCAATTGTCATTTCTCAAGATGGACTGAATCAAGCAGTATCGGATGTTATCTCCGTGTACAAGAACAAGTTTGCCGAGCGCAATCTTCCTCTCGTGCACTTGCAGCACGTAGTTGTACAAGAACAACAGCATGTCCGACGACGAGTGAAGCAGAGTCCGTACGAAGCGCTTGCTCTACATTACGGTTGGGCACTTGAGAAAGTCTTTGCGGGTGAAGCGCGGCAGTCTCCCGAAGCACCACTCCCGAAGAGAGTCATCATTCTGGAGGAAGACTTGCACGTGGCACCCGATTTCTTTGGCTTCTTTGCGAGAACAGCGCCTCTGTTGGACGACCGATCGCAAGGGCTCTTTGCTATATCGGCCTTCAATGACAATGGCTCTCATGTCCTTGATCCGAAGCGGGTCTTGAGAAGTGATTTCTTTCCTGGACTAGGGTGGATGATGCCGCGCTGGTTGTGGGATGAGGAGCTTGCGGTCAAGTGGCCGCAAGGATACTGGGATGACTGGTTGAGAGAACCAGAACAAAGACAGGGTCGGCACGTTCTGAGACCAGAGATATCCCGAACATTCCATTTCGGAACCAAAGGTGGAGCCAGCTCAAATCAATTTGGTGGGCTCTTGACTCAGGTTCATTTGAACACTGTTCCTATCGACTGGACTCTTGAAGACTTGTCCTACTTGGACTATGACAAATTTGATGTGGCGTATCGGAAGCTGGTGGCGGAAGCCGCTCCCGCGGTAGACTTGGACGGTGCCTTGAAGCTGGTGGAAACCACCAATGTAAGATTGGAATACGCGTCGTTCCGCGAGTTTCAGAAACTCGCGCGACGCCTCAATCTCATGGATGACGAAAAGGCGGGAGTTCCCCGAACGGCCTACAATGGCATTGTCGAGACGAGGCCGCGTGATGACAAGTTCCTGTTGTTCTTGGTGTCAAAGCAAGAGGAATCAAGTCGTTAGCTAGCTTTCAACAATTCAAGATAGTTGTGTTTGCAAAACCAAAAAATAGAAAGGAACTGAGTGTGAAAGGGCTCTAATAAATCTAGGGTGAGAGTTCATCTACTCGTATCATAGATATTGTGTACCTGGTGCGTAGTGTGTGACATCTGTATTTCAGGACAAATCCAAGGATGATCCAGAAACAGAATTCGTTTTGACTGACGTCTGTAGGCTTCGTGGTCCGCCGAAATAATTCGATTCTCTAGGTGGCTGAAATGCGTGGCGCTTGCTGAGTGACATTTGACATTCTCTCATGGTCTATTGGGTGCTTCGACGCTCTCTTTAGTCTCTCGTCTACTGGTGCTTCTTGAGTTCAAGGTCGATCCGCCTCCGAATATGTCCAAGATCAGCACTGACCACCGCCCACCAGGCAGCGACACACATGCAGAGAAACAAGACGGGAGGAAATCCAAACATGTCTCTCGAGCCGTCTTGATTCGGCGTTGTGCCAATCCAACCAAGAGCCTTGTCCATGAGGCTTACCAGGAATGCAGCAGAGCCACCTCCCCATCGATTGGCCAGCGTATCGACGATCGGTTTGGCTTCGTATCGAGCCTCATTGGAGAGACCACGCCAAAGCGATTCTCGCACCGGCTTAGCCACTGCGAGGTTCATGACACGAGTGCACTCGTCCAGCATTAGAAATAGGAACAGGTTTGGAGGTTGACCTTGGAAAGTCACATGCCACCAGGCCAAACATAACACTCCAAGTAGCCGAATGATGGGCATGAGCGCAAGAGTCAAGCGTGATCCGCACTTGTGGGCAATGAACGCACCCGTGCCGCTGAACTGCAGCAGAAACACTACCATCGAGCTTGTCATATTTATATTGGCCAAGAATGCAGTATCCGACTCCGTGGAAGAGGTCGTGTTGCGACTGACGACCAGAGCAGCACGCTGGAAGCTAAGCAAGACTGATGTGGAAGCATAGAGAGCATTGTAGGTAAAGATTGCCATGAGCAAGCGAGATCGGAGAATGGTTGTGACTCCACGCTTGAGTCGTTGCGTAAAGGAGTCTTCGTTCACTTCCGTCACAGGGGGCTCCTCAGCCAGTTTCGACAAGTTTCCAGAGCTCATACAGTGCTTGGCCTTGCTGTGGAGAGAGTTTCCAGATGCCACCCGTTTCATACTGCCAAGCGACGTGGAGCGCACCATGCTCGTGTCTAGAGACGAAAGGTTGTCGGTGCTGCGGAAGAGCTGCTGATCTTCCCAGTGCATCTGCATGATACGTCCCAACTCGATGGACAGCTCGGCCGAGATTTCCAGCAGCAGAGCTGCGACGATAAGAAGACCTGACATGTGAAGAATACGCGCCAAGGATGAAGCAATGACGCTGAAAAGAATAAAAAATCAAATAGGAAGGACAAGTGAGATCCAATCATCGAGTAAGTGTCGGCATTCCCGAATCACCAGTAACTCTTACCTTCCTAGGATTCCTCCAAGAGTTCCACCGAATCCAATAAAGGCCAATCGTTGCAATCGCGTCTTGGATCCACGGTGCTGCTTTCTAGCCACTTCTTCGTATTCCATGGCTTCCGTCGTGACACCCCAGATTAGCGACAAGGAGTGCAGCTTCATCAGATGCACAACCAGAAAGAATGCCACATAGAGAAACTGTCCCAGAGATGCCAAGATAGGCCATCCTTCCCCACTTATTCCACTGCTCTGCAGCATTTTCACTCCTCTAAAACCCACAGCATAGGACAAAATCGACAAGGCAAAGCATCGATAGAACAAGGCCAGCGACGTGCCCTGCGTTTCGCCTCGCGTCAGTCCCATGCGCTTCCAAACTTTGCGCCGTTCGGGATCAGGCGCTTCGAAAAGCCACCCAATGGGAACGGAACTCACGACGGCCAAGGCTGTACTGGCCAAGGTGAGAGTGGGCATGTGTTGGACCCCGACGGCGAGTGCGACTGCATCTCGCATGGGTGTCAGGACGTAGCTCGCGCAAGTCACGTGCAAGAGCGCCCAGAAACCAATCCAAGTGGAAGCGTACAGTTTGCTGTTGTCTTCGCGTTGCTGTGCAGAGGAACGTCCGAATAACCAAGTCTGCGAAATATATTGCAAAACTCTGGATGAGACGTATATCGGGGTAAATCCAGACGACTTCTTTTTGGGCTGGAGAGAGGGGGTGGGAAACTCGATGTTCGGGATCTGATGCGAGGCGAGTGGTGGTGGAATGTGTGGCTGCTGGTGGTGCTCATCTTCTGTCTTGCTGTGATGAAGCGGAGATGCCGTCGAGCCATTCAAGGTGGCCTGATAAAAGTTATTTTCGGGGGAGAGCGATGTCATGGAGGATGTAGGAGTTAGCACGGTGTCCTCATCAATCTTTTCACCTTCAATCATCATGATGATGTGAGATCTACTTTTCTTCGCTTCAAAATAGACAGGAATGATTTGACTCTCTGTTTTCTCTGTGTCTTCGTTGTCTTTCGTTCTGTGCTGGGTCTCAACAGATGGATGGTAAGCCGCTATCCACGAACTGGCTACTTGTAGCGGAGACGTTTCACTGATGCTTGTCTTCTTCCGTGTCGTCCTTCAGAAATTGAACTGGTCTTGAGGTTCTGGTCCATGTCGACAACGAGAGAAGTTGGAAGTTGGATGATGGCAGTCAACCTGAAGTCGCACTCTCCGAAAGTGCGATATTTATAGCTATTTTTGGCTTACAATAAATCATGGAAGATAAGTATGGTATTTAACTCCTGACTCATCAGTCCTTCCTCCGTACGTTCGCACCAATGAGATGGGTGAAGCCGGATGTGCTTCGCAGCCTGCACAACTACAATTACAGGTACCGGTACTTCTCTGGGTATACTAGTAGTACCTTGCTGCTCTGCTCCATTGAGATAGCGTCATGTAGAGCTAGAGGAGATAGTCATGTAACGGCTGGATACGATGTTTTAGGTTTGTACCACATCATACGACATTGCACACAGCACCATCACGCTTCATCGTCCATCCGTATTGTAGTTTTAAGTAGTTAGCTTGATTGCTAGGGAATTACATAGACGATTCCACTATCTGCTCTTCATGCAATGGCTCCCTCGCACTCTGTGTCATCAATGGCAAACACAAGGACATCCCGTATTACAGAGTCCTGGAACTCTGCAGAGGCACTTGACGGCACAACACGGACAGCCGTCGCCATGCGATTTCTTGGAGCAACAGGGGCAGTTGGGTCCATGGGTGCTGTCTGCTCAAAAATAAACAAGAACAGTGAGAACACTCTGGCCTCAAAATATTATAGGTCGGCATGCCTTTCAATACTCACGGGAAAGACCATCGTTGGTGGATTTTCCAGCAGACAGAGCTGAACTGCGCGAGAAGGCAGGAGACGGGGCAAAGGCCGCAGCTCCAACAGCAAGGCTGGCAGCCTGGAGGATAGTCTTAGACTGCAAATGAAAGGGGGGAAACCGTGAGACAGTCGTCGTCATCATGCCACAAATTATCGGTGTGGGGAGCGCATGATGTGCGGAGACATCATCCGGTTCTCAAAGGGCCGCGCAGCGATTGATTCATTCAGCCCAGCCAGTCGCTCCTCGTCGTTCTCTACACCTCATCATGTTGTAACGTCCACAGAAACTTACAGGGGCCATCTTAAGAACACTGCTTTGGATCGTGTCTGGATGAACTCGGATGAAATCTCCAACGCAATGAATCAATGGTGCAGCGTCGCACCAGAGCAACCATCAACCGCTCTCTCACATCATCCATCCAAAATAGCAGAAGATGCTCAAGTGCGTCACCGATGTCGCGCCGTAGGGGAAGTACTGGTGGCTACTGGGAGCCAGCCACACAGAAAGACTTCAAGTTGCCTCGTAAAAGTTGAACTAAATTCCTGGAAGACCTCGTACGAATGATACAGAAGCTCAAAACGTTAGCACCCGGAGGTGTGACTGTTGAGAGAGTGTGTGAATGCCGCCAGGCTGTCAGCGAAATTCTGATCACACTACAGCAATGACCATCGGCCCGGTCTAACAGCACCTTTTTCGTCCGCTGTTCTGGCATCCCGTCTCCAGTTTACTCTGTGAAACACTTTCTCAATCATGGTAGATGACAATGGCGTAGAAAATAATGCGGAAGAAGCCAAAAAAGAGGAGAAAAGCTCCGCCGAAGCCCCGCCCTCTGAAGAGCCGTCCAAAAAGCGCACTGCCGACCGACAAATCACCAAGGACGATCGTGAGGACGGTGAAGAAAACGAGAGTGAACTCGCGGTCAATGGCGGGACTTTCCAAAAGGCAGATGAAGAGACTTTGAAACAACGACGGATCGTCAAGGTCAAACGCCCAGAGCCTCAGGCTGCGACTTCCACGAATCCATTCGCCGCTGCTCTCGCCAATAGTGGAGCCGGTGTCTTTGGTGCTGCGTTTGCAAATACATTGGCGAATTCCTCCACCACTACGACAAATGGATTTGGGTTTGGAACGAGCGCGACGACTTCGGGCTTTGGTAGTGTGGCAAGCAATGGCGACGCCACGACCAGTAGTAGTGTCTTTGGAAGTGGAGCGCCCTCAGGCTTTGGGGCCCTTGGATCTACAAATAGCGCCTTTGGGGCGCCATCGAACGGTAAATCGACTGACTCAGCGGTAGAATTCCCCGACAAGGTTGAAGTGGCCAATGGAGAAGAAGAAGAGGAGTGTCTTTTCACGATTCGTGCCAAGCTCTTCGAGCTGCGTGCCAGCAGCGACGAGGAGCCGGGTGAGACACAGCAACCTGCTGCGCCGTCGGTGCCGCCGTCATCGTCAACTGCACCGGCATTGAGTTTGTCGACATCGGACGATGCAGCTGCAACAGAGAAAAGTGAGAAGAAGGATGCTGAAACGCCTCAAGAGGATGTCAAAGCTGACGCCAATTCCAAAGTAACCGAGCCAGCGGATGCGTCAAAGAATGAAAGTCCAGAAGAAACGAACGCCGATAAAGGCACGAACAAGGCGGATCAGACCAGCAGCAACATAACTTCACAAAAGAAGCAATGGCACGAAGTGGGTATTGGACCTCTTCGGGTGCTTGAGCGGTCAATGGGCCACGCTCGCATTGTTCAGCGACAGGAAGCAAGTCACAAGCTCCTATTTAATCTGTCTCTTCGAAACGACTGTAGACTCTTGAGAAAAGGCGAGAAGCACGTGCAGCTCAATGCTAACTCGCCCACGGGAGAGGTTCTCTCGTATTTGATCAAGGTGGGCGCGGTACAGGATGCACAGCAGCTGCAAGATATCTTGCAGAAAAAGATCTCTGAGGTTGAATCTCCCTCCTCTTGAACGCCTTGATTCAGCAGAAAAAAACGACAAATCATTCAGGGGAGCGCGTGAAACAAGAGAGGGACTTATCCGCAGAACAAAAGTAAATGATTGGCGGTCTAGGCGCGTCTATTAGCTTGTGCAGTTTGTACTAGATCCCGTACCTACTACACCTAAGCATTGAAAACTGTGCCTAGCTTCGATAGAGCACGCTTTCGCGCTTTCTCTATTGTATAGTTCATACTAGTGTAAGACTGACTCACGCAACCTTCTTGATGTCTTCGTCCTCCATGTAAACGTCCAAAGGCGGGCATGTGCACACCAAATTTCGGTCCCCATGCACATTGTCCACACGCCCGCAAGTTGGCCAGAACTTGTTCGCACGAACCCAAGGAGCTGGGTAAGCCCCCACCTCTCGAGAGTAGGGGCGATCCCATTTCTTGCTCAAAATGTCATCCATGGTGTGTGGGGCATTTCGCAAAGGAGAATCGTCCAGGGGAATCCGTCCGCTTCCTACATCATCCATCTCAGATCGAATTGCCAGCATGGCGTCGCAGAAACGATCAAGTTCCGCCAAATCTTCGCTCTCTGTTGGTTCAATCATCAGTGTTCCTGCAACAGGCCAGGACATGGTGGGCGAGTGGAAGCCATAGTCTTGAAGACGCTTTGCAACATCCTCTTCCGTGATACCAGTCGCCGCCTTGATCGGACGGAGGTCCAGGATGAACTCGTGTGCGCACTGGCCGTTCTTTCCAACAAACAAAACATCGAAGGCTCCGTTCAGTCGGGCAGCCATGTAGTTGGCATTCAGAATGGCATTGCCAGTTGCAGCCTTGAGGCCGTCCGGGCCTAGCATCTTGATGTACATCCAAGAGATTGGTAGAATGGCGGCCGATCCAAATGGGGCGCCGGCGACGGCACCGTCTTCTTTG
>OLMU01004412.1:0-10344 GCA_900291995.1 Licmophora abbreviata | reverse complement strand
CCTACAGGGATCTCAAGATCTGCTAGACGTCCACACCCGAGTCGAAGAAGTCGACGTATCGCGATAGCGGGGTTCTGGAGGTGCAAGCCGTGGTGAGAAGACATGACGAGGTAACAAAACAACCATGGATGATCTTATTACTCATGCTTAATCTACTAGTGACGGCGTTACAAATAACTCTTTCACACATACGCACACTCTTTCGCACATATTCACAACTTATGAACATAGAACACTTTTCTCGCCAAACAGCCTAGGGAAAACCTCTGCTTCGTGAACTTATTTCTTGGTGCGGAGAGACTTCGATGTCTTCTTCTTCTTTTTGCTTCCTGCCGATCGATGTTTTGCCTTGACTTGACGGATTTCAGTATCAATCCACGCTTCTTCCAAAGAATAATCGTCCTGCAAATCTTTGCTGGTGAACGAAGTCAGCCGCGAGGACGGATGTCTCGGCGTCAACGCCGTAAGGCCCGATATGTCACTGGCTGCGTCGTCATAAGAAGCAGCAGATCGGATGCCGATCTTCTCAGCTGGGGGAGGGTTCGAGTACCTCGGGGGCAAACGAGGCTGCTTTCGTGACATGGACCGGGCACGTGCTTCAACGTGGTTGTCCTCAGATGTCGCACGCGAACGTCGCGATCGATGCTTACCAGGGGAGGAATTTGATCCCTCACGTCGGTTGTCACGCCTGGGAGGGCGCGGTGCACTCGTCGAACGAACCAAATGTCTAGAAGCGTCGTGGAGCGTGGGTGGTCGCTCCTCAAACTGAGGGTCGTCCAGACTCTCAACCGTGTTCACCCAGACGCTTTCGAGAAGAGCGTCCTCCGTCTCGGGAGTTCGTCTCCTCTTCCACTGATTCTTCTTCTTGCGCCGTTCTTTCTCAGCACGAATTTCGCGGTCAACCTCAATCTTGACCATAACAAAGAAACGCTGCAAAACTCGAGCAGCTTGTGATTCTTTCTCATCTTTGTAAAATAGAACAATCCTCCACCACTCCTGAATAATACTTGCTGCCACATGGCGACGAATTGAATTGGACCACGCCGCCAGACCGCGACTTAGCCTGAGCTTCCTCCACCAAACCTGAATCGTCACAGCCTCCGCGGTTTGACGAATCAACCAGAGTTTTCGCCACCAACGAGTAATAGTAGTGGCACATGCCGCCTCCCTTGTTGCTTCAAAAGAGGAAGTCTGCATTATGGAGTCGAGCCTTTGTTGTTGGTAAGCCTTTAGGGCCCCATGGCCGCGCACGATTCTCTGGATCTGAATGGCAGACTCCAGCTCGAGCACTTGTCGATTGCGCTCCGATGAAACTCGATACATGTGGCCCCTTTGCGTGCGCTGGATAGTGACAGCAGCCCTATTTCGTTCCCATTCCCAACGCAGTTGCGGATATTTGCGTTGAGCGATGAACTTTCGAGCAGTACGCTGTACAGAAATAACGTCTGCAATCGTGAAGACGAAATCTGTGTAGCAAATGAATCCTCGCCACGAGGTCTGGATTGTAGTGGCCGCTTGTCGCTCCGTTCGCCGAGTGGCGCGCTCTCGATACGCCTGAGTCCTTCTCCAGCAACATTGGAGACGACGAGCTGCAATGTAGTTGACATAGTTCTGGTATTCAGCATACCCACGGTACACACTTTGAACACAAGTCGCTGCTTTCGCCTCTTTTTGAGACAGATCACCGCCCGTCTTCAATGCATGATCGACCACTGAGAGCCGCCGAGACTGAGAACGCACGCCGAAGCTACGCATAGCAGCTTGGATTCGGATCGCGCTACTATTCTCTCGCTGGATCTGCTTAGAGACCACGAGCCCACGCACGGCAGCCTGGATTCGAATGGAACTGTCCAGCATGATAATGAAGGAGGAGAAACCCAAGAACCTCCTCCAGTTCTTCTGGATTGTTGTGGCGGCATAATCTTCAGCCCGCAGAACAAGAAAGTCGGTTTCTGCAACGTATCGCCTCCAGAAGCATTGGATCACTGTAGCAGCTACATGTCTGTCGCGCATAAATTGGTAGCGCGACCAGCCCTTTTGGAGAGTCAAAGCTGACATTTCCTCTCTTTTCAGCTGTTTCAATGCCGACACTGCAAGTCTCTGTCGGTAGAGATTTTGCACCATCAGAATATCGAGCAGGTCGAACTTGTAGTTCATTCTCGCATGGTAGCGACGCCACGTGGCCTGAATGGCAGTGGATTTTTCGGTGAGCTCTTTCTTTCTATATCTCACCATGTACCCGCGAACAAGAGACTGCAGCTGGATCACTACTGCCATGCGATCAGTGGCGAGATCCACCGCAAACTTCATTCGGACATAGCTTTGCAGAAGTGTAACTTTGTAGATGTCTTCGTAAACGGCAAGAGTCGCAAGATAGCCTCTCACATGTCGTTGAATCTGCTTTGCACAGTAGTGCTCGTCTTCCACCTGGTCCCTTACCTGCCATCCACGATAGACACGCTGTATATCAAGGACTGCCAAAACCTGTTTCTGATAATCCTTCACACATAGACGGCGACGGATGGCTGACTGCACGACGATAAGCGCCCACATGCGATTTAAGGCTTCACGCTTCGCCAGGAACCGTCGGACTTCAGTCTGAATTGGAACTACAGCAGCTCCTAAGAGACGAAGTCCTGCCCGAAGCACTGGATCGTCGTTCTGGGGGTCAGAGAACTGCAAGAATGCAATTTTTTGTACATTAGACAATGGTCGGAGCGACATACTAGGTCAACGAAAGGAGTAACACTTACCGTCGGTGCGATGAACTCTCCAGACAGAGATCGGCGTGGCTTTCTCAGAATTGACCGAGGTTTCTGGCTCGCTGAGCTTGATAGGTCGAACGTCCTTTCGTCCAGTCCGGGGCTCTTGGCCGCAGCCGTCCCGGATAGCCCTGACCTTCGACCATAAGCCCTTGACCTAAGCTTACTGTAGACACCTCCTGGCTGGCCTTGGGACGCCACCGACCGCACTTCTGCAAGCTCTGAAGGTCGCTTGTCCTGAGCATGCTCCATGCGGGTCTCAGGAAGCTTCTCCATCATCAGAGTCGGATCAGGCGTGGATTTTTGAGTGGGAACATGTTCTACCAAGCTCTGTATGTCTGACTGTTTCTGTAGTGCCTGGTGCGCTTTCGTTCTCCGCCGTCGCCGTTCTTCGCGTCGCGCCTTGCTGAGCCGAGACGAGAAGCTGGTTGGGGTCACTGGAGCCTCCGAGCGAGAGCGTCCAGATCTCTTTGAAGCCGAGTCTTGCCCTTCCTCATCACTGGAAATCATTTCCACACTTTCTAGCGGAGGATCAGGAGCATCCAATGCTTCTGCGTGCGCCTGGCCTCTCTCAAGATCAATTTGGCTATCGGTCTCTACCTTCATGTCGAAGGTGGGATTTTTCGCTCTTGGGCTGTTTCCCTCCATTGGCGTACGAAAATGGTCACCCGAAGAGAAGATGGGAGAGGTGGCGTCGAATGCATCAGTTTGACCTAAATCGACGGAAGCCTGAGCTGTTTCCGAGCTAGTCAGAGCCTCGCTCGCAGCCATTGGGTCTTCCGCTTCAGAAGTGACGACAAGCTCGCCAGTTCTCGATGAGTTCGCTTGAAAAATAGAAGGGTTTGTCATCTCGCTAACGATGGTGTCATCTGCGCTCTTGGTGGAGGTGACCGCTACTGAAGCGTCCGGCTTGTCCTCAACGTTTTCCTGGTTCTCTTGGAACTCCGGTACGGCAGGACCGTACAGACTGTCCGTCGTTTCCACGCGCTCTTGGGCCGCATCTTGGATACCTCCTGGAGTTCCCTTCTTGACATGCAATTCCTCCTCTCTGTCGGTGTCACTGGTTGTATCAGTATATACGTTCGATGATTCCTTCAGAGTTCGACCCATGCCTGCAGAATCGACGGATGTGGACTGGGAAAACAGACGGAAGTTTCTTCCCTTCTTATTTGTTGAACCTCGTTCTCTACCATTTTGTTTGCCTGTTTTCTCTTCCTCTTTTGAGCCCTTGCTCTAAGAAATCATAACGGCGAACATGCATGAGTACAGATTCGATTGTCGGTGTTCCTTCATGAATGTCACGATATCACTTACTCTCAACATCCCAAAAATACCACGACGTTTCTTCTCTTTGGGCACATCATCCGCCGTTTTCATTTTCCTCCCTCTCCTTCCTCGCGCGTGCCTCGCGGTATTGTCATTCGAGAAATCCGGAGCATCCTGCGCCAGTGCTTGCTCCGTGTCAACTTTCGACGAGGATGGCCCCGCCTGGGCCGGTAGGTGATCCTCCTCATCGTTTGCGTAGACAAAAGTCGCTCCCTTGACAGCTGCCTCGTCTACTCCCTGTGGCGCAATGTCTACAGTCGTGATGACAGTTGCCTCAGGCGGAGCTTCGGAGACAGGCGAAGACACGACAGGCGAACTTTTACTCATAGGCGACAATGTAGTAACCCGCAAATCCTTGGCTCGTGGCGACGAGGCAGCCTTTGAGGAAAATTCGGTATCTGGCGAGAACATGGCATCGGGTGAGTGCTTCCCACTACGCGAGGTTTCAATCCCAGGAAGAAACCTTCTCATTTCCTTCGGTTGCAGCCGCTGGACCTTCGGTGCTCGTTGACAACGACAGAGAGAGCTGTGGGATACCAAACGCGCTCCCACTGTCTAACGGGAAAATCGAAGAGCCTGCTGATGACACTTCTTTCACGGGACTTCCCTCGGTTTTGTTTTCGTCACCTCGCGACAACGCATTGAACCAGTCTTTGTCCTCGCTCCAATCCTGCGAGTCTGACGCCGTGGCAGGTTCGCCCCATGCGTCCCCCGCTGAGAACATTTGATTCGAAGCACTAGGCGGCACAATCCATGGATCTATCTTGTCCGCAGGCCGTCTTGGGGAAGGTCTCTGCGGACTCCCACTTTCACTACTCAGCGTGGCAGGAGCCTGCAATCCGTCGAACCCTTCTCCCACTTGTCCGCGTGGCGAAACTTCAGGGGGTGAGGCGAACTTGGAAGTCATTTCCTTCACCGTTCCCTGCGGGATATCTTTTTCAGCGTCCCACTGCTTCTTCTGCTGAAGCATCTGTGGTGAAAGAGCTTCAGAGGCGACTTCATCATAATCAAACGAGGCGTCGAAGGCTTCGAGGGCCCCGATCATTGGACTTCCGCGTGGACTGTTACGCTCGACAAACCACTGTCGAACAGGTGATTTGCGTGGAGCCGAAAAAGCATCTTCGTCGGCCCACGAACGATGAGGGACAGATTCCTTTTCGTCGCTACTCCGTGGAGTGTGCTGCCGCTTCTGCCGAGGAGGGGTTGTCGGCGAGAGAACCGAAGGAGGCTTTTGCGTCCCCTGAGAGTTTGCCGGAGCTTCATCATGAGTCAGAGAGCCGAAGGAGCTATCTCGGAAAATCTGAGTCACCTTTCCGCGCGGAATATCACGTTTTGCGTTCCATTGATTCTTTTGGTGTTTGAGCTGAGGCGGAGGAGGAGACGGCGGGTCTATCACGGGCTGAAAGGGACTGTTCGTCACCGTTCCTCTAGGAATATCCTTGTTGGCATCCCATTGCTTCTTCTGATGCATCAGCTGTGGAGACGCCGTAGTCGATGACTGTGTCTGAGATTGGGGGGGTAACGAGGTGGTGGGGGTGGCGGCGGTGGAGGAGGGGGTGGTGCGGCCGCATCGGTCGTAGATTCAAGCTTGGTGGCGATCGCCTGTTCCCATCTCGCTGTGATCCGACTGCTCCCCGTGTCTCGCTGTGGCATATCCTCTCGTGGAGGTGGAGGCGGTGGGGAAGCATGGGAGCGATATCTGCCAGTAGGAGAAGGTGAAACGGTTGACGACGGCGAATACCTCACGACCCGTGCCCTCCCTCGTTCTGTCGGTGAGTCGCGCAACGCGGCTGCATAGCGATCCTTTGCCGGCGAAAGAGGAGGCTCCATCAGGCGTATTTCAGGGTAAGTCACCTCTGCTTCTCTTCCTACCGTGATCGGTACCCCTCTTGCTTCGCTACGTCGCTCTTGGCTCTGAACTTGGTTGACAACTCGCCGCAGCGAAGGTTCTCATGGGACCAAAAGTTGTGAATCGAACTCAAGTGTCTCGTTCTGTCGATCGCAAAAAATCCAGATTCTCACAGCAAGAGCGCGCCTAGCCAAACAGTATTTTAAACCCACATCCATTTCTGATGGCTCTAAATTGGATCTATCCGTTAACATTTATGTCCTCAAGTGTGACGACATATATATAGCGAAGGCGTACTTACTCGAGGCGCGCGCTCCGCAAAATTCTGTGTTCGATCTTGACAAGCGATGGGTGGGATCGATGGTCACGCTTCAACGCTTGTTCTAGACTAGAGAATGATGATGGCATGTGATAAATAAATAGCAATGGTTCATTGCTAACATTTGATGAGTATGCAAAGATTGCAACCCGCACAACGGTACCATTAAGGCCAACGGTACTGCTCGCTATCTTTGCCCTCCATCATCTCACAGATAGCAGCCACTGACTCTAGGTTGAGTAAACAATGTTGCTAGCTTTGTACTTCTATAGCTTGCTTCGAAATCTCGGTGCTCGTTTCGATAGGAATGCGTCGCGCCCTTCTTGGCTTTCCTTTGACATGTAGAAAAGTCTGGTCAATTCTCCTCCCATCTGAGCGATACCTGCACTCCCATCCTCATCGGCGTTCAATGCAGCCTTTGTACACGCGATGGCCGTCGGAGAGTTCATAATGATACGACGAACCCACTGTGCAGTCCTCCCTTCAAGCTCCTGGCCAGAATACCAGGCATTGATAAGCCCCATCTCGTACGCTTCCTGAGCGGTGTAATAGCGACAAAGGAACCACATCTCACGAGCGCGCTTCTGACCGATCAACCTTGCCATGTGCGTGGAACCGTAGCCCGCGTCGAAGCTTCCCATGCGGGGCCCAGTCTGACCAAAGATGGCCGAGTCAGCTGCTAGAGTGATGTCTGCCACCATATGCAGAATATGACCCCCACCAACAGCATATCCCTGTACGACGGCAATTATTGGCTTGGGGCAACGACGCATTTGTACTTGAAGGTCCAACACCCTTAGCTTTGGTGCAACTTCCGTCCCATCTTGGTATCCACCATCATTGTCCCGGACCCGCTGGTCGCCACCTGCGCAAAAGGCTGCGGTGAAGTCTTCTGAAATGTTACTGGTTAACACAATGGCTCCCACCCGTGTATCCTCTGAGGCCATCTCCAACGCTTGTTGGATTTCACGAATAGTTTGAGGTCGAAACGCATGAAGAACTTCGGGTCGATTGAAAGCGATCCGTGCACATTGATCTTGAGTGGAAGTTTCATAGGTTATGTCGGAGAAACTAGAATGCTTCACATCGTAGACGATAGGAGATCGAGGAACCAGGGAAAATCCGTCCCGATCTCTCGTAGGGGGTGCTGTCTTGGAGGACAACCGAGCAGCACTCATCGATGCTATATCGGCGCGGTTTTGTCTTTTCATTATTCAGTGAGTCTCACTGGGTTGTGGAAGACTGACGGTCGTGCACTGAAGGAAAGTCAATGGAGGCTTGAGCAAGGGATGTTGTGGCACTCGTCACCGGTCACCGTGTGTCGCGTTTCGCGCGTTGCAGAACACCACTTCAAACTGCGTCAGTCCGTCGGTCGACTTCAGTGTATTTGTATTTTCTTACCGGTTACTCATCTGCTCTCAGTAAGAAATTCTACGTGCATTCTACACGTCTTAGCCTCACTCCGTCCACTTGCTCTATGCATTGAAAGCTGTGTTTCTGCAAGGTAGGCAATGGCGCTCGCGATTGGTTTTGCTGAAGGGAATGGCTCGTTCCCACACGTGAAAAGAGTCTATGCACATGGAGGGAGTCTTGGATAAGAGAAATTGGGAGATGAATGCCCGTCAGCTTCTTGCGCGGCGGCTGTTGTCTCTCATCATGGTGGCTCGTCGTGGTGTCTCTTTTGAGTCGAACGAATCCGATCTGGGGATCCTTGCCAATAAAAGCTGACTGATGGTTGTTCCTGCTTTCTTGCTCTCGTCTCACAGACTTACACATTGAACCATGGTGAAGCATAACAATGTCCTCCCGAACATCCATTGCCACAAGAAGTACCTTGAGTCTTCTCGCGGTCCTCTCAAGGTCAGGTTGACGTTGAACCAGGCCAGCAAGAAGAAGTCTCGGCGATTGGCACGTGCGGCCAGGGCGGCTGCCATTGCCCCCCGTCCGCTCCAGAAGCTTCGCCCTATCGTCCACTGCCCTACGCAGCGCTATAACGCGAAGGTCCGCTATGGCCGTGGCTTCACTCTTGAGGAACTCAAGGCGGCCGGTCTCAATCCGCGCTACGCACAGACTGTGGGGATTGCCGTGGATCGTCGTCGAAAGAACGCAAGCAATGAATCCTTGCAGCTCAATGCAGCCCGTTTGGAAGAGTACAAAAAGAACCTTGTTGTCTGGACGAAGAAGTCCCAGCCGTCGGAGACACCTGTTCAGGTCCTTGGAACTATCATGCCGTTGTCCAAGCCAGAGTCAAAGATTGTGATGGAGGATGTCACCGATGAGATGAAGGATTTCGCTGCTTTCACCACAATGCGCATCGCCAAAAAGGAAACGAAGGTGGCTGGATTCCGTATCTCCGTCGAGAATCGAAAGAAGAAGGACTAAACAGTAAGAAGACCAACTAATCAATGCGCACACAAACTATGACAGATACCGTATCATAGTTCTATCCGATTCTGTGGTAGCAAGCGAACTCTCGTAAAAGATGTGGGCCCGACAAGGCCGAAGAGCCGGTAGACGCATATTCGAACGCATGAGGAGAGCGTGGCTCGATGGTGGCTAGATAGAGTGGTAGCGAGTTTGTCAAGCTGTAAGAGAGACCTAGTCTACTCGTATCTCTTTACGTAGACGCATCTCGTAGCAATATGGTACTAGTTGTCAGTAGCGAGATCCACAGGACCGGAAATGGAGGATTTAGAGATCGAACAACCGATGCGAAGCAGACAGATTCTACAAGACGATACTGGAGTTTCTGCAATTGACCTAGACTATAGTTAAAATGGGTTGATGTTCTACACACGATCTCCAGGCTCACTACAAAGAGTTCCAAATTACGTACGTCACTGAGGACTGCCGGTCATGTGCCCCAATCAACTAGACTTACTCCTGCTGGCGCTGCTTCATGTACTCCTCGAAGGAAGGAGCGGCAGAGATAGACTTACGAGGATCTTCGTCGGAGTGCTCTGCGGGGTTACGGGTGTCAGCCATGCCACCAGCGCCGATCTCGGGCTCCTCGCTCATCTTGAGGGCCGTGGAGCGCGAGAAAGCCGGGGCAGGGGCAAAGGCAGAGGCGCCAGCCACAAGGGCGGCGAGAAGGATCATCTTGGTCTGTTACGACAAGAAAGTGGATCAAGCTCTGTCAGATGATGCATCTCGCGAGAAAGTGTCGACACTGAGGACGACGCAGCAAGAGAACTTACAGGGGCCATGGTGGATGTTGATTTCGACGACAGAATTCTAAAATGTGAAATGTGTGGGGTCACGTAGTAAGGCAACGGAGGCAAAGAACCTGTTCTGACGTAGTCTGTACATTTCAGTACAAACTCTACGCAAAGTAGCGTACGTGTGTCCTTGACACGTATCAGTCTACGCTGTCCCCTTGTCCGTCCTGTGAGTGTTGGGCTGTGGACCTCTCACATGAACTAACAGTCAGACGAGGGTGTGGCGAACGGAAACTGCGGTGACTGCTTCTTCTTCTCAAAGACTAGAGCACGAGGACTTGTTAAACTACACCTGAGATCTAAGATGATCCTTATTGCTTCGTCTCTTCCAATCCTCGGAATGGCGTGACAATCAGATGGCCTGTTGCCACCAGAGTAGTAGCTGGTACGTAACCGATAACATTGTTAGCCTTCACGGCTTTGGCGCGCTTTCCTGTTTCGGTCGTCTGGCTTTGCGTTCGAGCTGCCCGACTCGAGAAATGAGAGTCTGTTCGTACGTGCAACTCGTACCAGAGACTACGGAAGACCAGAACACGTACGCGAGAAAAGATTCTTGTGTGGGGTCTACGCCCCGTTTGTACCAGGTCTGGTATGACGTATGCACCAGTGCCTGAGAAACGTACTCGCAATGAAAGAAACGAAGGTCACCTCACTTTCGAAGAAAACAGTGTTGCTCACGATGAAGCTTGCCGCCGCCGCCCTTTTTATCGCCCCTGCTGTGGCCTTCGCGCCCACTGGCTCCTTCGGGCGTCGGGGGTCGTCTCTTAAGATGACTGCCACTGAGAGCAAGGTACGGTTCAGTCTCATGCTTTGAACTATCCTGCGCTTGTTTTCGGGGGGTCGACAGCACATTGGAAGCGTTTTCCCGGG
>OLMU01004411.1:0-12491 GCA_900291995.1 Licmophora abbreviata | reverse complement strand
CATTCTCAGGCTTTCGCTAAGCTCCCTGCCACGGTCAAGCCTGGAGTCGTCACCGGCCAGGCCTTGGTCGACCTTCTGGACCACGCCAAGGAGGCTGGATTCGCCATGCCCGGAGTCAACATCGTTGGTACTAACTCCATCAATTCCTGTATGGAAGCCGCTGCCAAGTATGGTGGACCGATCATGGTAACCTTCTCTAAGGGTGGTGGACAGTACATCGCCGGAAAGGCCGCTGACAACACCGACGACGCCGCCTCCATTGCTGGATGCATCGCTGGTGCCAAGCACGTCCGTGAGGTTGCCGAGCTCTACAACGTCCCTGTCATTCTTCACACTGACCATTGCCAGAAAGCGTGGCTTCCTTGGTTCGATGGTCTCATTGAGGCTAACGAGGAGTACTACAAGGAGCACGGCGAGCCTCTCTTCTCGTCGCACATGCTCGACTTGTCCGAGGAGTCCCTTGAGGAGAACATCGGTATCTGCAAAAAGTACATGGAGCGCATGGCCAAGATTGACTGCTTGCTCGAGTTCGAACTCGGTGTGACTGGCGGAGAAGAGGATGGCGTCGATAACACTGACATTGACTCGTCGCGCCTCTATACTCAGCCCGAGGAAGTCTACTATGCCTACCAGCAGCTTTCTGAAATTCCCAACGCTGCTTTCACTTGCGCTGCTTCGTTCGGAAACGTGCATGGTGTCTATGCCCCTGGAAATGTCGAACTCAAGCCTGTCATTCTTCACAACACTCAGAAGTACATCCAGGAGAAGCTCGGCAGTGACGACCCCAAGCCCATGAAATTCGTGTTCCACGGCGGATCGGGTTCATCTACGGAAGACATCCAGTATGCTATCGAGGCCGGAGTTATCAAGATGAACATTGATACCGACACTCAGTGGGCTTTCTGGGACGGAATTCGCTCTTACGAAGCCAAGTATCACGACTACCTCCAGGGTCAGATTGGAAATCCCGACGGTGCCGACAAGCCCAACAAGAAGTACTACGATCCCCGTATGGCTCTGCGAGAGGGCGAGATCTTCATGGCGGATCGTTTGTGCCAGGCTGCCGAGGACTTGAAGTGCACAAATGTTCTTAACTAGAACTGTGCATTGCTCTTCTCTTTTCATTCTATTCTTTTCGAATTAGTTCTGGCACAAGACTAATTGACATGTGGAGTAAAGTAGAACACAGAACTGTACGTCACTTTTTTTCTCTTTTTGGCTATCTTGCTAGCTAGTATGTGGCAAACATGCACTTTTGCAATCAAAAGTAGCTTGGTTGGGGAAAAACGGGTCGTGTATACTCGTAGTTAGCGAAGGAGCTGTAGAATGATACAGAGCGCAGACGACTGCAAGTGCTCCTATAACTATAAAAGCTTCTTCCGTTTACTTTCTACCTCCTCTCTGGGTAAGCTAGAGCGTGGCACATCCCATCTGATTTGTCAGATGCCAAGTGACTACCCGTAGGCTAGTCTTTCGACTAACCCCGGTAGCACATCAACACCTCGTGGAGTTGATTGTCGTCTTGCAACTCTTGAGTTTGCCGGTGCGTAATGAGTTGCGCGCGCCATCCGTCAAGTCTCACCAAGCAAGTCTAAAATGATTGAAGTACTACCTATCGCTAACACTTTCCTCGTAAACGTACGGTCACGTCGGTACAAGAAAACCCTAGGGAAGCGGTGATGAACTTGAAACTTCCTCAATTTGCACAAACTGCAGGAAGCGGAAACATCAATTGGCGCGAGAAGCCGGAAGCAGGAACGCCGGAAGCCGCCGCCGCAATCACAAAGCTTCTGTCCACAATTTTCGAGCAGTGGCTTCTTCTCGTCTTCCTGGCTCATCTCCTTCGACTCCCCTCAGACGGCGACGTGCTATCTTGATCGCGTCAACTTGTACAGTACGCTATTCCATAACAAGAACGTTGTGCCATGAGCGAGCAAGAAACGGTCCCGATGGTGACACTGAAGGATCCTTCCTACGGGTCTAATGGCGGTCAACTGCTCGAGAAAGCCGAGAACGGTTCCTCTCAATCGCAAACGCCAACCAAGACAATGGATTCTCTGGTTGAAGAGAGGGTTATGATGAAAACCAGGGTTAGTTTTTGGGAAGATGCCAGGAGTTTCTCTGAGGGGACCATTCCCCAGAGCGTCGTGGTGGCCTTTGTCGTCGGCATCGTTTGCGGTGTTGCCGCTTATCTCTATTACTTTGTACTATTTGCTGGTCTCGAGTACATGTGGCACACCCTTCCCAACAAATATGTCATAGACGTCTGGCCAGAATCTACTTACGTATACTGGATTCCTCTTGTGGGGTTCACTATGTGCATCGGAGTGGGGCTTTCTGTGAAGTATCTGGGCGATCCTGGGGACCTGCCTTACACCATCAAATGTGTTCATGAGAAAGGCTACATCGCGATGAACCACGTGATGCCCATGTTGCTCGCCTCTCAGTTCAGCATTCTCGGTGGAGGAAGTTTGGGACCTGAAGCGCCGCTAGTGGCTATCTGTGCGGCGTTGGCAGGCTTCACCTCCCGAACAGTATTTCGTCAGACAAATCGCAACGTCGTTCGAAAGCATACTCTGATGGGCATGGCAGGAGCTCTTGCTGCCTTCTTTGGCTGTCCGTTGGGAGGGTCCTTGTTCGCATTGGAGGTAAACAGTCGCTTTGGTACGTATCTACAAACTACAATGAAGTGCTCACCCATTTTCCGGCATGTTTGTGCTCTAACCATCAAGTGAGGTGTTCTCTTTTGTGGTTGACACAGGTGTGGAATATTTTGAACACATGCTGGAAGCAATCTTCTGTGGTGAAGTCTGTTTGACAGTGTTTCGCGCACTGGCGCGTCTTCCGATCGCCCCTATATGGTCGATTGCTACAACGAAATTGGATGGCACGTCTCCCCAGCAGGTACTGGTGGGGTGCGCGCTGGGTCTAGTTGGTGCCTTCGTGGCATTTTTATTTGCTGTATTTCATGGGAGAGTCGTTGCAGCACTCCAGTATTTCGATTTACTTCGAGATGACAGAGCTGTGTATCGAGCACTTCTGGGTGCCGTGGCGGTCGTTGGACTTGGCATGCTCATACCTCACACCATGTTTTGGGGTGAGAGCGAGTTTCAGACGCTTGCAACCTTGAGCCCTGCTTCCACGTTGGAACATGTTTGGCCAACGAGCGGCCTGATCGACTTTGAAATGAATTCCGCATTCACATGTTTCCTTGTAGGAGTGGCGAAGATGATCGCCATCTCATTTACCGTGGCCGGCGGATACCGTGGAGGATTTATCTTTCCTTTCTTTGCGGCCGGCGCCGCGTTCGGCCGTGCCATCACGTTCCTTATCCCTGGAGTGCCCGTTCAGCTGGCGTGCTTGTGCATGGCGGCCAGCATCAACGTGGCGATCACTCGCACCGCAATCGCGTCAACACTCATTCTGTCGTATCTTTCTGGAGAACAAAGTGTAATTTCAGCAGTGCTGGGAGCCTCCATCGTTTCTCTATTCGCAACGGGCTACATGGTATGTACCGGTATACAGGAACCGCCTCACTGACATTGTATCGTCATCGCTAATGTGTTTCTATCTCTCTTCTTCGACAGCCTTTCATCAAGACTCAAATCGTGAGAAGTGATATCAACTGTGTTCTGAACCCGGAAGAAGATCCTGACCTGGACGAAGGGGGTGATAGTCACTAGTCTTAAGTGGAGGTCAAGAGCGTTGCAAAGACATGACGGATCTTGATAGTCAGCAGCAACAAACATTGCACATAAACCTAGCTCTCTACATTATGCCTGTGTCACGACATAATACCTCCTACTATGTCACAAGAGGAACCCGGCTTATGCTCATTACACAGGAAGACCGCCTCGGCGTGGACCAAGAACGTTCCCTGCATCTGCCATTTCACCAAGGCCACAAATATTCACACATTTCAAATCTTTGAAGGACTGCGAGAGACGATCGACCGTGGCTATTTCGGCTGCACGCATGCATTCCCGAGGGTCGTAGTATTTCTTATTAGGCTTGTCGGCTGTGATTAAAAAAGCAGGAGGACGCAGAATGATTAGCGATTGGCCGAGCGTCATTCAAAGACTTCATCCGATTCGTGCGCTCACCTCCTTCCGGGTTTCCAATCTGAGTCTGCAAGTAATCGTGATACTTTTCTTCAAAGTTCTTGATACCCTCCCAGTAGCTCCACTGCGTGTCCGTGTCGATGTTCATCTTAATCACACCGTAGCCAATGGACTTCTGGATATCAGAGACATCTGAGCCGCTTCCGCCGTGGAACACGAAGCAAACAGGCTTTCGATCGGCGGGGGCAGCATCCCCAAGTTTGTCCGAGATATAATCCTGCGCTCTGCTCAAAATTTCTGGCTCGAGCTGCACATTTCCAGGCTTGTATACACCATGCACGTTTCCGAATGCTGCGGCGACAGTGAACATAGGAGAGATCTTGCTCAACTCTTCGTACACCTGGTAAATTTCCTCCGGCTTGGAGTATAGATCCTCCTGTGCAACGTCAGTGTTGTCCACACCGTCTTCCTCTCCTCCCGTGATACCAAGTTCCATCTCAAGAAGTAGCCCGATCTTCTCCATGCGTCCAAGGTATTCCTTGCAGATCTCAATGTTTTCCTCAATTGGTTCCTCCGACAAGTCGATCATGTGGGACGAGAACAGAGGCTCCCCATGGTCTTTGTAGTAGCGTTCCGAAGCCTCGATCAATCCATCAATCCATGGTAGAAGTTTCTTTGCGCAGTGATCAGTGTGAAGAATTACAGGGACTCCGTACTGCTCAGCCATCGTTCTTACATGGAAGGCGCCCGATACAGCACCGGCGATCGCGGCACTGTAATCCTTGTTATCCAGTCCTTTTCCGCCGTAGAACTGGGAGAAGTGCGCACATATTACAACACTTAGTAAATAAACAAGGCTGCAATTTACAAAGACGCTCAGGTGGTAGCGCAACTTACCTGAGATCCACCGGACGAAAACTGGATAATAACGGGCGCATCGTTCCTACGAGCAGCCTCCAGGCAAGCATTGATTCCAGATGAGGAGACGCAGTTCACAGCTGGGATCGCGTATCCTGTCCAGGCAGTAGCGAAAAAATAAAGGAAAAGTGGTTAGATATCACGGAGGTAGAGGGGGTAATAGCTCGAAGTGGGTACCGGTACCGGTGTCAATCAGCGCGACCGCTCAATTTTTGACTGCCACGTCACCGAATGGTCTGTACTTTCTCCTCGAGCTCTGGAAATGGTTCGCCCGACCATGACGGCCTGATGAGGAAAGGAACGCCGGCACAATCATTCCTCTTTTCACAACCACTCCTATGTCAGAGAATCGACCTTCTTCTGAGACGAGTTTTTCTCGTTGCGTCTCGTCTCGTCTCATGCCATGGAGGGAGGTGCACGGCGCGCCCCGATGCGCATGCACCGCCGAATCGGAAAGCATTTCTCCTCACAAACGAAAGACGTACCATTCTCCTTAGCATGGTTGAGCAGATCGACCATGGGCTGGCCACTGAGAACTCCAGGGTGGACACTTTCAGGCAGATTGGGGAAACTCTCGAGGGCACATTCGTCCTCGCACGGGAGACCCAGGTCGTCCGCGACGCCCATCGATCGCGCGCTGCTCGACTGAACGGCTGGCCTAAAGGGTGCCCGCGGAGTAAAGGCAAGGGCATCCGACCCCAAGAGGGCAGCAATCACAACGGACAACTTCATCATGAGAAGACAAACGAACGGTTTGAGTGGTCGGTGGTGCGGCCGGTTACGTTTCCAAATGCAATACCATCACGCCTTCAACTTTGGCATCACAGCCGAACCGTAGCATCACGTAGAAACTGTACCAGAGGGTCTGTGGATACGCGTACGTGTTCCTTTCTTACGAGCTCGTTTCAAAATACCCGAGCTCGTCAAGGATCTGTTCTTCGCCCGTGTATGACTCATGACCAGTTTTGCAGCCGCAGCTTTCTTCGCGTGCGAGCGTCTCGCGGTCGAGTTGGCGCAAGTTCGAATCTTCCGGAAAGGCAAAAGCATAGAGCTCGACGACAACAGACATCATTGTTTGTTGACCCTGTGTCTGAAGTTCCAGTTTGACTACTCTCTCTATCTCTAAATCTTGTTTCCATCATGCCCATGACTAGTACTTTCGCCGGCCCAGAGCTTCGCGGTGGCAACATTACGCTCGAGAAGGTGACAAAACCTTCAGATCCGACCAAGAGGCAGACCAAGATTGTCTGCACGCTTGGCCCTGCTTGCTGGAAGGTCGACCAGCTCGAGGAACTCATTGATGCGGGGATGAGTGTCGCTCGTTTCAACTTTTCTCATGGCGACCACGAAGGACACTTGGCCTGCCTCAACCGCTTGCGTGAAGCTGCCAAGAACAAGAACAAGCATGTCGGTGAGTGTAGAATCGTAACGGATCTTTTTACCTACTACCGGAACCAAAATCAGCAGCAAATATCATCACTCACCGATGCTCTCTCACATGCATAATCTCTGTACACCATCCACAGCTGTTTTGCTTGACACCAAGGGCCCGGAGATCCGTTCCGGTTTCTTTGCCGATGGTGCCAAGAAGATTGAGCTAGTCAAGGGGGAGACTCTTGTCCTAACGACTGACTACGAATTCAAGGGGAACGCTCAGAAGTTGGCCTGCTCCTACCCCTCCCTTCCCAACTCCGTCAAGATTGGACAGCAGATACTCGTGGCTGACGGCTCGTTGGTCTTGACTGTGTTGGCTACGGACGACGCGGCCGGTGAGGTCAGCTGCCGTATCGTGAACAACGCAGCTATCGGCGAGCGCAAGAACATGAACCTTCCTGGTGTCATCGTCGATCTTCCGACTTTGACAGAGAAGGACATTGGTGACATTAAAGATTGGGGATGCAAGCATGGTGTTGACTTTATCGCTGCCTCATTCGTCCGGAAGGCGTCGGATGTCACCAGGATCCGTGAGGTCCTCGGCGATGAGCACAAGGATATCAAGGTGATTTGTAAGATTGAGAATCTTGAGGGTTTGGAAAACTACGATGGTATTCTCGAGGCAACTGATGGAATCATGGTTGCCCGTGGTGATCTTGGAATGGAGATCCCGCCCGAAAAGGTCTTTTTGGCTCAGAAAATGATGATCCGAGAAGCAAACATTGCCGGCAAGCCTGTTATTACAGCGACGCAGATGCTGGAGAGTATGATCAGTAACCCTCGTCCCACTCGTGCTGAATGCTCTGACGTTGCGAATGCTGTTCTCGATGGCACGGATTGCGTCATGCTTTCCGGTGAAACTGCCAACGGGGAACACCCCACGGCTGCAGTCAACATCATGGCTGAAACCTGCGTCGAAGCTGAATCTGCTGCAAGCTTGAACGTTTTGTTCCAGGCAGTTCGAAACTCCACCCTTCAGCGCACGGCAAGCTGAGTACCTCGGAATCCATTGCGTCATCGGCCGTCAAGACTGCCGTTGACGTGGATGCCAAGGCGATTATCGTTTGCTCCGAATCCGGTGCGACAGCAACCCAGATCGCTAAGTTCCGTCCTGGCCGCCCCATCATGGTACTGACAACCAGTGGGACTGTAGCTCGTCAGTGTTTTGGAATCCTCAAGGGATGCGAAGCCCGCATCTTGCCAGCCTTGGATGCCACTGACTCCATTGTTTCGGAAACGATCGAGGGGTTCAAGCGCCGAGGTGTCGCAACCGTGGGCGAGCCGATTGTTGTCGTCCATGGTACATCCTCCCGTGTTGGTTCCACCAACGTGATGAGGATCCAGTATGCCTAAAAAGGCTCATCGGCAAAGACATAGAGAGAAGTTGATCCTGTGTTCGTTATTCAGTTGAGAGTGCACTAAGTGTCAAGTATGGCGCTGTAGCACTTTTGCACGTTGCTATTCATTTGTTTCTACGATCGTAGCTAGCTTTATCGCATGGGCGGCCGTGGCGAACCATGACACAGCCGCGCGAGTACAGAAAACTCTACTGTATACAATCCTACTTCCTGATAGGGCTCACCGGAAAGCTGATTCCTGCCTTCAAGTGACCAGGAGCATCAGATTCCCCCTCCAGATCTTGACTGTACCGATGGACCACCTCTACCTTGACCTGATCATTGGCTCCTCGACCATACGTCCTTCCACAGACGATGCAGATCTTGTCGCCTTCCTCTGCCAAACCGAACTTGATTGCCTGGTTCGACACGGCGTTCACGAGACCATTGGTGTCTTCGAGGGAGTTGACGACGAAGGAGTGCACGCCCTTGAGAAGTCCGCTAGACTGACGGGCGATGGTGGGATCGGGAGTGAGGCAGATGACGAGACACGGCGGGCGATACTTGGCAACGTAGCGGGCCGTCGTTCCGCTTTCGCTCATGACCACCATAAACCTGGCCTTGACATCAATGGCGGTCTTGACAGCCGATGAAGCAAGGGATTCGCCAGGATTCAACTTGTAACGAACGACCACGCTGTTCCTAATGCTCTGAAACAACTCGTTGTAGTTTCGGCTGCTCTCAGCCTCGGCACATGTCCGCGACATAACACGGCATGCTTGCTCAAAGTACGGGCCATTCGCTGTCTCTCCGGAGAGCATCACAGAGTCCGTCCCGTCATAAATAGCATTGGCGACATCGGAGCACTCGGCACGAGTGGGGCGAGGGTTGCTGATCATACTCTCCAACATCTGCGTGGCCGTGATGACAGGCTTTCCGGCAATGTTCGCTTCGCGAATCATCATCTTCTGTGCCAAAAAGACCTTGCTCGGCGGGATTTCCATTCCTAGATCGCCACGGGCTACCATGATGGCGTCGGTGGCTTCGAGAATACTGGGGTAGTTCTCCAGTCCTTCTTGGTTCTCAATCTTGCAGATGATCTTGATCTTCTGCCCTCCATTCTCAGCGAGGAGCTGACGAAGGTTGCGAACGTCGGAAGCCTTGCGGACGAAGGAAGCAGCGATGAAGTCGACGTCATGTTTGATTCCAAAGTTGACAATATCATTGACGTCTTTTTCGGTGAAAGTGGGAAGGTCGACGACGACGCCAGGGAGGTTCATGTTCTTGCGCTCTCCAATCGAGCAGTTGTTCTCGATACGGCAGGCGACTTCACCAGCGCTCGCATCCGTCGAGAGGACAGTCAGCACCAACGACCCATCGGCGACCAGAATCTGTTGGCCTGGATTGACCGACACGGCGAGTGAAGGATACGAGCAAGCTAGCTTGTGGGAGTTGCCCTTGAAGGCGTAATCCCCAGTGAGAATGAGTGTCTCGCCCTTGACCAGGTCGACCTTTTTAGCACCATCAGCGAAGAATCCAGAGCGGATCTCCGGGCCCTTAGTGTCGAGAAGAACCGCTGTGTACGTGATTGAGTGCGCCGACGAGTGGTTAGCCATTGGACTGAGTCGACCGGTACGGGGGTCGAGCTAACGTACAATTGAAATTCGAGCCTTGACGTACCAATGTTTCGATTCTTGTTGCTCGCGGCCTCACGCAGGCGGTTGAGGCAAGCCAAGTGTCCGTCGTGGTCACCGTGAGAGAAGTTGAGACGTGCAACATTCATACCGGCGTCGATGAGCATCTCGAGCTGAGGAACGTCCCAGCAAGCAGGTCCAAGGGTACAAATGATCTTGGATCGACGTTGGCGGACTTCAGTGGGGCGTTTCACCATATCCACGTCAATGAACCCTCCAGCGAGGGTAGGCACTTCTGAGGTGTTGGAAATCATGGCTCTAAGGGGCTCACGAGACGAAGTTGGAGAGAGCTTGCGGTTCGCTGCAGCCAAACGAGGCCAGAGTCGAGTCGAGTCCAAGAGTGATGGCAAAGATGCACGTCGTCGTCATCACGGTGTCCCAGCCCCAGCACTCTCACTTTCCCCTCGACACATCGAGTATAGTATGAGTACTGTGAACACCGTAGACTCTACGTAGATGGGAATGATTGGTTCGCATCTGAAAAGTCGGAAGCCTGACAGACTGCCAGTGTGTGAGTGCGGCTGTGTACTCGTACCAGCTAATTGTACTCTCTCTTCGCCTGAATAATAATGACCGACGGACATAGGTCTGTGCACCACAGTCGATTGGTTCTTGCGCTGCCTGCGGCCGCGATTGGAGTGTTGTTAGTGTAGTTCCATTCTCCACTCTACCCATACAAAAGCAAACCCTTCCGTCTTTCGCACCTTGTGTAGCCTTAAGCCTCTCGTATCAATCTTGTGAGGTGAGCCAGTGAGATGGAAATATGATGCGTCTGGTTGAAAGGCATAGAGCTACTCGAATGAATTCCCTGTTATCAGGTCCTGGTGAACCCTGGCTCGTGCCAAGACTTGGGGCAATTCACAGAGAGTTGACGAGCTTGAGAACTTGGCATCTTCATCTTGTTTCATTGTCGCGTCGCTGGGGAGTGTTTGGCGTTGTGTCAAGAATTCTGTGCGTGCGGATGCTGCGCTGTTGTTTGCCAGCAAAGGAGTAGAATTATGTCTTTCGAGTGACTTCCCGAGGTGCGACAAGCAAAATTCCATCTTCTCACCCACAGCGCCTCTTTCAAATTTAAGGTTCACCCAGCAAATAAGCTCGGGCCTGCCATTTTGACCAGGCTCATCCGGGGTATTTCAATTTAGTTTCAGCGCATGTACAGAAAGCGTCAGAGACGACAAGCTGCTGGCCTCGTAGTTCAATCATTTGGCGAGTCCTTCTTAGGCATGGGTAGAAAGTCTACAGCCCAGCCCCGACCCGCGGTTCATGTCCCTCCAAAGGGGATCGGGCCCATCGATGAACCAAATCGGAATGACGTCCTTTGTGGAAGAGGTGGACGCATCAATTCTCATGAGGTACGATACTCACAGGACAGATTTTGAAGTAACGTCTCGCCTTGTCATTTCTTCATTTCTTGCTCAAATCAATCGCCTTTTCTTATTCTGTTTAGGGCAACATTCAGTTTCGCAACATAGTCAATCATCGTAAGAAGGACTATCTTTCTAAAAATACAAAGAAATTGGCAAAGGCGCACATAGCCGCCAAGATTGTTGAGGATATCCGAACCATGAACCCACCCGGACGCTTCCTCAAGGAGGAGGCCAGCGACGGCTTTTGGTATGACATTGGAGATGCGAAAGCGATCAAGAAGGCAGGTCAAGCATTGAGAGAAGATGCCCAGGGCATCCGCGAAGAGTTGGATGAAGTCTCTTCGGGCGATGAAGATCAGAAGAAGCCAGTAGCAGCTCCTTCGGCCGCAGCTCCTTCAGCACCAGCTCCCGGATTCGACACCAATCGGGGATCTGCTATCGCAGTTCCGATCCCAAACTCGACTTCGGCTCAGCAACTGCCCCCCTATCAGCCGTATCCTCCCCAACCAGGCTCGACTTACGCGGGGCTTCCGCCTCAGGGCCCCTATGGGACTCTTCCTCCACAAACTGGTGCGAACGCTCCCTCTCCCCCAACATACAAGGTGCCAACTCAGTTTTATAATCAGGGAGGACCCGTTAGGTCTAGTGTTATGTCTTCGAAGGCGCGGGAAGCAATGAAATTGCCAGGAACTGCTGGGCATCCTGCTTTGGTCCCCCCTGCGAGCCAAATCGCCTTTGGAAGACAGTTCACACCCACGGAAAGATCGTCAGGATCGGCTGGGACAGTTTCGACCATTTCTGGACTGAGCGGTTTTTCAGGGGCGAACACAAGTGGCTTTCGCGGGGCCTCAGAGCGAACTGCTAGCCTGCGTTTAAGTCAGCTGAGTGACTTGACGCTCCGTAGCCCGTATGGCCTCTCGCGATCTTTCAGCAATCCGGATTTGACGGACGCCTCTTATGCAGCAATAATTTCTGAAGAGATAAATGTCATGGGTGCATTGGAGGGGACCATTGGAGCTTCGACTCAAACCGCAGCAACGAAGTCATCCTCGTCGTCTGGCTCCTCAGGACGGGCCCTCTCGGCGGCTTTGCGAGGCCGTGATCCGTTCCATGCTCACGCCCCCACACGGGCGAGGACACAGTCAGGCGCGAGTGGGATGTCGATGGCTTCTGCTGGGTCCCAGCGATCGCGCTTATCGTCCGTCATGTCAATTGGGTCGGATTCGTCTTGGATGAATCCGTATTTGATGTCAAGATTGTCAGAGAATAGTGGAAGTGGGGGGAGCACCAGCAGTCAAGCAATGCTGACCGATGACCAAAGCCTCCGGTAAGTTGTTTTGTGCACTTGTCTGATTGTGAATCTATGTTGGGATGCTCACATTCTTCTCGTTCTCCCTTCTCCCGCAGGTCGGCCATGTCAGAGGTGTCTTACGATATGTTTGCCCTCGATCTCGCTGAGCCAAGTTTGTAGTTATTTTGTGAGCGATTCGGGCGACACAGTTGGGTTGTTCTCGTCTAATGCTACATTATCTCACCGCAGGACTTTGGAGTATAGGAGTGTTATTACCGTATGTAAAAGTAAAGTTCTGGGTCAAATCATAGAATGTTGCTGCAGTCCGAGAAATAGCCTAACGGCTCAGAATGCCAGGTCCCCCCTCCCTTCCCCCCCCCGATGGTATA
>OLMU01004400.1:0-10557 GCA_900291995.1 Licmophora abbreviata | reverse complement strand
CGTGCCGCTCCAGAAGTATAAGGAATCGAAGCCACGCCCGGCCGACGTTTACCCGAGTAGCCTCCCGAGACTCAGAAATCCAGTCTGACATCCGAATGTCCCGCATTGTCGCATGCCACATTCTGTGCCAGTACCGTCCGCCGGGCGTCGACACAGTGACACGACGGCGAGGAAGGCAATCAAGAAGTCTCCAAGGAATAAGGTGGCGGCACAGTACAGTCCATAGAAGACGAAACAGAAAAATCAATGCGACCGTGGAGTCCAAGGCGTGCAATACGTTCGAAAGCCAGTCGTGCTCCAACAAAGATGCACCGAAGGACAGCACGCTGATCCATAGCAGAGCCTCAACCCAAAGAGCAATAGCAAGATTTTCCCTGGAGACAGTGCCGAACCAGATTGTCTCGAGAGCGTTGGTACAAGTACTGGTAACTCCTGATCGATTCATTTCGGCTGTCGACTGCGCGGCGGTTCATGGTGTGCAATTGGAGCTTCGATTCGATTCAGCGAGAGGGACGGTCTCTCAAACCGTGGTTCTCCTTCCAACCGGCTTCATTCGAGTTCAATTCAATTCGGTAGGAGTCTGCTTCCCTGACGTCCTCTTCAACGAAGCAGATGTCAGTTCTTGTCAGACACATTGTGTCAGTTATCGAGCGTTGCCGTCAAGGAGTGTGCCACTCTTCGCGCGCCATTTTTCGAAATTTTTGAAGTCGCGCTAAAATTTTCGGAAGATTCCTACTTATGGCCATGGTTTTTACATACGACTCACGTACACTTAATACTGACACTAACGTAAAACTGAATCAATGCTAAAATGTCCCTCTTTCTGAAAATTTACTACAAGACTGAATGTGTTTAAATGTTCAAAATGGAACCCAAGATTTGAATTTTGCGCGGGGTGTCGTAGAGGCTACATAAAGCTATATAGCCGACTAGACAATAATGAGCCAAAAATCTGCGGGCTACGTACACTGTGTACCACCACATGACTAGATCGATTCAAACCAAGAAGGAACTCGCGCAAGCCACAAGCATGTGGTACACAATCTTGACTGGAACGGTCAACGACGTGCCAACAAGAGTGTCGCGCAACAATGAAGACTATCGGGGCACCAGATCTGCCCACAGACTGTGGCTTTATGCCCATCAAGGTGAGGAGAAGCATTGTTGGAAGCTTCGGGTGTGGCGAAGTCCGAGAAAACGAGAACGGAAGTGAATGGTCGTTCTGTCAGACACTTCGTGATGCGTTTTGAAAATCTAGACGGCAGAGCGCTTTGCTACAGTTCCTTTCACGTGATTACTCCTCCTGGACTCATGCGATCATCATGGCGCCGCGTTGGTCGCATGGAACGGCTCTGGTTCTGGCGTAATGCTGCCGGTGTGTGGTCTCGACCGCCATGGCGTCTCCGAACGCGCAAATGTCTATTTCGTAGTGCTGTACGCAATTTGCCTATTCCAATTCATCCATTCAAATCTTCGAATACTCACGCTTCATTTTCGCCTTTCTCTTCCCTCCGATGCAGAAGGACGGCAATTCCTCCTGGAGACCTTCAATACAGCGGGTATTTCCCGACGGCATGGATGATAGTATGCCATCGAAACCTTACGGCATCGAGGTGAGTGTCGAACTGCTTGCGTGACCATTCCGCCATTTTTGGCGGTGACCGCGCGGGGGAGTCCTCGAAATTTGTCGTGGGCCTTTGAAATTTGTAATATATATTCCAGAGCTGTATATTCTGTATACTCATTGTTGCTAATTGTTTGCCTCCGTTCCTTTCCATCAAAACATATAAATTTGATTTCTCCGCATGATTCCCTATGTTGCACATGATATTGCTACCCGTTTCAACTCCGTTACTTGACACTCGCGTAACGCAGGAAACGATCGATGAAGTCCTCAACGTGTGCACGGAGGACCTTTATCTCGACATGCACGAACGACAGGTCGACTTTGTATCTCCTACCGCCTTTGCTCCGAGCTCGGCTTACCTTCCATACCGCCGATACTTGGTTGACTGGATGAGCGACGTCGGGGACCAGTTCCACCTCCACAACAGCACTGTCCACGTTGCTGTCCTCTTTCTCGACAAGATGTTTCGTTCGCGAGTGGTCCCCCGCGCCCAATGGCAGCTCCTCGCTACTGCGTGTATCAGCGTCGCAGCCAAGTACGAAGAGGCCGAAGAGCATTGTCCGCAGATTCCAGACTTGCTTCAGCTGACCAAGCTCAACCTTGCGGGCCATACATCTCTATCTTTCCGAGAAGGAGAGCTGGAAGTCCTCCGGCAGCTTGGATGGCGACTGCGTGCGGTTCCCCCTCTGCATGTGATTGGCTACTTCCTTGCAAAGGGTGTGACCTTTGAGAACGATACATGGCAGGGACGTGGTCTCATCGAGAAGATTCCGCGATACGTGAAGAAGTATGCTGACTTCTTTTGCAATCTGACCCTCCAGGAGTACACCTTCCAGCAGTACCTGCCCACCCAGCTGGCTGCTGCCATCTTGCTCGCATCGCGGGTGGCCCTGCAACTCGAGCCGCGCTGGAGACCCGAATTGGTTCGATTGACGGGATACGAAGAGTCTGCGATTGAGCCTACTTTTCTGCATGTCTGGACCTACTATACGGAGCAGTTCCCGGGTCACGGCGCTCGGTCAACTTCGCCGCGAAGTGTCCTCCACGGTTCCGATTGATTGTGTGTACTACGATGTACAATTTCACTGATGTTCAGCAGCAACGAGCTGCTTTTTCTCTCGCCTCTCGGTTATGGATGATCGATGCAGTCGGTTGTGACGTCCAATGTCGGCCAGGGTTTGAAGCCCTGGGAGCGACGACGTGCCCTGAAACGAAAGAGCTATGGTTTGGTATCCTGTGTGGAATTGATAGTTATCGGTAGTTTGTATGGATTGAACTATCATACCTCTAGTATAATATTAAAACAGAAACATACCATGGCTTCCTTGTATCAAGACCTAGCTCTTGACATTGTACAATGTAGCTATTGTACGATATGATACGGTGGTACTTATTATGCTTTGGTCATGGGATTGCAATGATGATGAAAGGTTTTGAGTTTTTATGGTCGCCGCGCGTGGAATAAATCGAATCAATCCAAACTGTTATGAGAATGTCGCATGCGACAGACAATCTTCCGCGAGGTGGGCGATCGTCAAATCGACTCACTCGACTGCCCATGATCGACTCACTCGACTCAGATCATGCACTCTCTGCAATCTTCCTCGTCGAACCAGTACAAGTAGTGCCAATCGCGATCGCATGACACTACACGGTATCATACCAGCAGATAAACACAGTGCCTTGAAGATAAGGGAAAGGGCTGATGTAGGGGACGACGCGGAGCAGCAGGTGTGGAAGGAGGTGACTCACTCGACTTCACAAAACGTTAGTCGATTGAGTCGACATAGGCGAGGTCGATTTCCCCAGAGCTCGAAAAAACAAAGAACGTGGCCGGCATTGGTTTTTCGCGCGATGTTAACTTCAATACCTTGTATGTACGTCAGTATTAGAAAACACGTAGACTCTACGCGACAGATTTCGATTGGTGGAACGGTCGGGTCTTTTCACATAATGAAATTTCCGTTCTACGCCGCGGCGTTCAACGTCTGGTGCAGCGAGGTCGATAGTTTCAAAGTTACAAGTTGAAAGCAGTAGTTTGAGTTTCTCTTGGTACCTACCCGCATTCATTAATCTCGTTTCCACAGCCTTCCTGCTCAATCCCGCAGTGCCATGGACTTCCTCAAGGACTCCTCAGGCGGTGGCGACCAGACGCTGAGCACAACGGCTCGCAGCAGCGACTCGAGCTCCACAACGTCTTCGTCGCCGTGCTGTGATCAGACTGGCTTTGTTTCAGTTCATCGCCGCAATTTGCTACACATATCCAATGATGGCAAGCAAAACACGCTTCACCGAGTGCCGGAACGCTCCCCGCGCTCCAAAGCGTCCAAAACCTGCGGCAAGGCACTGCACTCCTTCCGAAATGAACTCCACCGGAAGACTCCTTCCCAGTGGACCGAAACCTTTTTACCTTGTTACAAGTGGCTTCAGAACTACAAGTGGAAATCCACATTGCCCAAAGATTTCGTTGCTGGATGCACAGTCGGCGTCATGATTGTCCCGCAGAGCATGTCCTACGCCAAGCTTGCTGGCCTCCCTGTCGAATTTGGCCTCTACTCGTCCTTGGTGCCCGTCTTTGCCTACGCGCTCTTTGGCAGCTCACGTCAGCTCGCTGTTGGACCTGTCGCGTTGATTAGTCTTCTCTTGAGTAACGGACTGTCGGGCGTTATGAACTCTACCGGTATTGCAGAGGACGACCCTGCCTACCAGGAGCGCTACAATATATTGTCCATTCAGACAGCCTTTCTTGTCGGCCTGTCCTATATTGTCATGGGAATATTGAGACTTGGCTTTGTCACCATCTTCCTGTCCCATGCAGTAGTCAGTGGCTTTACCACAGGAGCTGCCGTCATTATTGGTATGTCCCAGCTCAAGTACATATTGGGGTATGACATTGAGAACAGCAAAGTCTTGCATGACATTATCAAGAATCTAATTGAGGGCTTGTCGGACTTTAACTACAAGACATTCTTGATGGGCATGGCCAGTATCATCACATTGGTGGCCATGAAGTATTGTGGAAAGACTTTTCCCAGGCTCAAGTGGATGCGAGCGCTGGGACCCTTGACTGTGACGATTGCGACGATTGCACTGACGTGGGGATTTGATCTTGGCTCCAATGGCATTCCGATTGTTGGGACGATTCCAAAAGGACTGCCGCCCTTCACGGGGGACCTGTGGACTCCGATTCCAGATATCAGCCAGCTCAGCCTTGTTGTTGTTTCCATCACGATTGTCGGCTTTATGGAGTCTATTGCTATTGCCAAACAGCTCGCCAGCAAACACAAGTATGAGCTAGACAGTTCGCTCGAACTGATTGGACTCGGCATGGCCAACTTTCTCGGTGCCATGTTTCACAGCTATCCCGTCACGGGCAGCTTTAGTCGAAGCGCCGTCAACAATGAGAGCGGAGCGCAAAGTGGAATCAGCGGCATGGTGACAGCCACTTTGGTCGGAATTGTACTTTTATTGTTGACGTCTGTGTTTGAGAACCTTCCGCTCTGTGTGCTCGCGGCCATTGTCATTTCGGGAGTGATTGGACTCCTAGATTACGAGGAGGGCATTTACTTGTTCAAGGTGCACAAGTTTGACTTTTGTGTATGGCTTATTGCATGTATCGGGACCATGTTTTTGGGTGTCGAGATCGGACTAGCAATTTCTGTTGGAACCTCGCTTCTATTGGTTATTTACGAGTCGGCGGTTCCTCAAACAGCTGTGCTGGGACGTTTGCCAGGGTCGACTGTCTATCGCAACGTCAAGCAGTATCCAGAAGCAGAACGCTATGATGGGATTGTGGCGGTTCGTATCGACGCTCCGTTATACTTTGCCAATACTCAGAGCGTCCGGGAAAAACTTGAAAAGTACGAGCAGGCGGCGGAACAGCTGCTCGAGGAGCGAAAGGAAAGCGTGGACACTGTCAAGTACGTTGTGCTGGATTTGAGTCCCGTCGTCACATGTCGATACAAGTGGACTGCACATGCTGCACGATATGCTGCAAGTGTACAAGGATCGTGGAATTACTTTGTGCTTTAGCAATCCGTCTGTGCAAGTCATGGAACGATTTCGAACGAGTCGGCTGGCAGAAGAAGTGGGCGAAGAACACATCTTTGTCACTATTCACAATGCAGTCAACTGGTGCCTCCACCAACTGGATACGCTGGCGGTGTCGCTTCGTGGCGATACGAACTCCAAGGCTCTCGAGAACGAGGACGGGATCGACTTGGAGCGACAACAACAACAAGAAGAGAATGAAAATAAAGAGTTCGAATCGTCAAGATAATTACGTGATTAATGTTAGCTCCATGTTGCAATTCTAGTTCTATTCTTTTCCACGATCAGTGTCTTTATCCGTCACATTAGTCAGACCTTCTGCGAGCTTTCGGACGGCACCGACATGTTTCACAAGAGTCTTGTCATAATTCCCGCCGTGTTCCACCTGATCTAGGATGGCACTGGCTTTCTTTCCACAAATCATGACAGCTAGGCTGGCAACATGCTGCCCAACCTCCAAAATAGACTCCCGCAGCTCGACCTCCGGTTCGCTGGCGTCTTCATCTGCTATACAGCGACTCGTATGACCGAGGCAAGCGAGAAGCTCGCATATGACTTTCCCAGCGTGCCGTGGCATGACAGGATACGCACCGATCAACAAGCATCGTAGTGCCACCAAACCGGTCAGCTGGACCCGTGGCACACCGTCCCATCGCAGCAGAGGTAGCAACGCGTCGAGACCGAGTCGTCCAAGCTCGAGTGCATCGGCGTTGGGCTCGTCAGAGTGTTGTCGCAACAAAGGAATCACACCACATAGCAACAGACCAGTCACAGTCCCATCAGGATCACTTTCGTTAGCGGACATGCGACGTATCAGTATCAAGAGCTCGTGCGTTGCCTTGCGACGCTGTGGGCGTCGCTCCGTACACATAGCAAAGGCATGACTCTGTGCCATAGCAGCAAAAATCACTCCAGGACCTTTGCGGATGATGGCCATTTCCAGAACAGATAGCAATGTATCCTGAAAGTTTTCCCACTGTTGACGATCTGGCTGAGCCTCCAAAAGATGCACAATGGCCGACGCTGCAACTGCTTCATATGCCACCTTCTCGAGCAGCTCGTAGCAAATAGGTAGCACTTCGGCGAGAACGCTCGAGGAAGGGCATTGAAGCAGCGAGATGAAATGCAGTGCAGCATGAATGCGAGATGGACTCTGTTTGTACGCCTTCTCTGGTTCGAGGGTTGGCAGTGGGAGCGGATACTTGGGGGGCGGTTGCCGGGAAGCTGCAACCTCTTGGCCGCGGCGACCAAAGAAGTTGGCTCGAATAAAAAGAGCGAGTTCCTGCATTCCAAGGGACCGAACTACGTTCTGACGGACTGAGCGGTTTTCACTGTCGCGGTCAGGGTCTGCAAGTTCACTCTCAAGCAACGCCTCCCAGCAACTTTGTGCTGCTCGACTGGCAATCCCTGTCAATGGATCATCCCAAGCGGCTCCGTTCAGTTCGAGCTTGGTCAAGTCGACCCATGTGTCCCCGATTGGTATCTTCTCATCTTCAGCACCATTCGTGTCTTGAACCACATTGAATGTGTACACCACGTGATTCAAGGACTCGCGAACGGCCGGGGCAAGCGACGCAGGACCTATGCGTGGTACGCCGAATGCCAACAATGAGATGGTGCAGCGCCGCAAGACGGAGGACTGAGTGCGTGGGAAAAAGTCGTCGGAGAGGTGCAAGGCATGATAGAGTAGCCGCAACAATATTGGAAGTAGCTGATTTGATATGAGCTTGGTAGACGCGACTACGTCCTCGGTTTCGGGAGGACGTGTCGTCCATACAGAGATGTCGCCGGCCAGTAGCTGCATGGTCTCAGACAGCACTAGTTCACTGTTCGTTTCAGTAGATCTTCGAGCAGTTTGTCCCTCTTTTTCTCGTCCACGTAATCTTGTGAGAATCAGTTCATACTGCTGCAAAACAACAATTGCACTTCCCAACCGGCTCCAATCAGGCACGTTCTCGTTCTGTATCAGACAGGGTCGAATCTGTCGTCCATAGCCCCCCAGCCACACCAGTATTGTAGTCTGACTGTCTCTATGCTGTAATTCATCCCACAAGTGCTGTGTCACGGGCGAAAAGGAGGGCGTGGGACCGCCCAAGAGTGCGTCAAAGTACGGAGCATCTTTGTGCCCGCCTGCATCAGGGTTAGCGTGAATGGGCTGCGAAAAGTGATCTGCGAGTGCATGTAGCGTCGTTTCGACCGACGCCTCGTCGCCGTCACTAGCTACAGTTCTCATTGTGGGCTTTAGAAGAGCGGCTTGAGGCTCATGAAGAATAGAGACGGTGGATGGGATGGGTTGCGTTGGGGAGCCGTCGGTGCTCATGTCGAAATCGAACGTCGCGGCAGGCGGCGGGTTTAGAAAACGAGTCACGGGTAAGCCGACCACTCCAGTCACGAGTTACAAACCCTAAGTTGAGCGGGAGACATGCAAGAAAAACCTCGCTATTACCACGAAAGAGGGAACGGAGTCACCCTGATCCTACGGCAATTCTTGATCCTACATTGACACCAGAGAACCTAGACTCGAGCACGAAGGTACTCGAATCGTCGACGCCGGAGCGTCCATCTCCTCCCGCTCCACAGCTCCGTGAGAGCATAACACTACCGACCTTAGCTCACAATTTCCCGCCGTTCGTTGTAGAATACTTCGATCCTCCTCATGCAGAGTATCGCCAAACTGGCCGAACAAATGACGAAGGAATTCCGAGTGGGTGACGACTGCAATGCACCGCTCCGGCCTCGCACTGAGCCATTCCAGCAGCCGAAGCGCACGCTCTCGGATTTCTACGCCAGACTCGCGCTCGTCACCATGAAGATCGTCCTGATCACTGGGCATCTCGGAGAAATCAAACGCCCGAAACTCCTCCGTCAACTCCGCCACCGATCTACGACCGTCGCAGACATATCGTCCGTACCGTTCGCGACATTCTTCCCACACCAAGATCTTGGGTGGAGGGATTTCGACGCCGCCGTACGTCCCTGGAGTCTTGCTAAAGATATGCTGAGCCGTCTCGCACGCTCGTGTGAGAGGCGAGACAATCACGAGATCAAATGCCGTAAAAGGTCGCCCGCCCGACGGACGCTTTGCGAGCATCTCCCTCAGCTTGATCGCCTGACGAACACCTTTTCGAGTCAAGCTGGCATCGTGAAGGGGGTGCTCGGACGGTAACTTGTCCTCTTCTCTCAGTAAGAAGGCTTCGGCGTGGGCCGAGTTACTGCCATTCGCTCCATCCGGAGACAAGTCGTCCGCCGCATCTCGAATCGCAATATTGTGCCTGCCCTCCGCAATGCTTATGAAGTGCACCTTGGTGGTGCGGTCGGCCAAGAAAATGGAAAATCCAGACGAAGGAGGGCCGAGCGCGAATTCAAAGCCATCGCCCACCATGGCCGCTGAAGCAAGCATGGCATTATCCACACTTCTCGACACGACAGAGATCAACTCGCCGTCTTGCCATCGCAACGCTGCCACACGCACCTCGGCATTTCCGTAGAGCGTCTTGTCCCACTCGTTGACATCAAAGTTTGCACGGAGCAAGTCAGCCTCCACTCTATTTTTCAATATCTTGCGCTGCTCTCGGAGAAACCCCTTGTGACTGACAATGGCCAGGTACTGGCCCGGGACAGCCGCGAGGCGCGTGTCCAAGAATTCTGCCGCACGAGCACGCACCGCCACATTGTTCTCTCCCATGGGCACTACAGGAATACAACGTTCCACATCACTAAAATCAACGTGAGGAAATTCGATTCGCAGCTCGGCTACGGAACTGCGTTCGTCACACGCCAGGCCTGTGCGTTTCTCACGCAGCGCTTCAATGGCCAAAAACGTGACAGGCTCAGTAGTGTCATCGTCGTCGGACTGGAGAAAGAGAGCTGTAGCAGTCATGAGCGCGCGACGAAGTGGCGAGACAAGGACCACATCAGGACGACGAAAGGGAGAGGCGGATCCTGTAGCACTACTGCCGCTTCTGCTCCGGGACAAACGTCGACTCCTGTTCGTCGGACTGGAACCAAAGAGAGCTTCCAGTTTCCTACCAGACGTTCGGGCCTGTTCCGTGCCATCCTCAGAGAGAGGAGCATCCTTGAGAGAAGGGTCTTCTCGTAGAACAGCTCGTCGCGCCTGATCGTGCCGCTCCTTGTCGGTTTCTCCCGCGGCAATCACTGCCTGAATGGCTTCCCGCTCCTTGACATTGTGCGTCGCCTCGGCATGCCGGACAAAGTAGATAACTTTCTTGTGAGAACCTTCCGGAGGGTCGGGCGTGAGGGGCATTGGCTGTTGCCGCATCACCATGATTGACCTGAGTACTACTCGTAGCAGTGAGGCTTGTCTTTCATTGTTCTGTTCCGTTGTTGTGAAGAGAAGATGGCAAAAGGAGAAGAAAAAGCGTGAACTTCATCTCAAACTCGAGAAGAACACGTTCGCACGCGAAGAGCACTCTCAAAACGTCATGACGGACGCTGTGACATTCTTTTTCGACTTGCCTAACCCGACTTCACACGTCCAAAATTTTATCACGATTTTTAAAAAGTAACACTACAGAATTGTGCGAACACCGGAGGCAATCTTCCCGCCGTCATCGAAGAGATCCCACAGAAAAGGATAACCAAGGCAAACAAGGTTGGATCCTCCACGCCAGTAGAACCAAAAAAGGCAAGGGCAAAGAGAGGCAACATGATGTTGTCGCAACACATGATGTCGACAGTGATGACGAATTGCCCAACATCGCGCCCACGCCGGTGTTCGCAAAGGTTGTTGATTGAATTTAATGTCTGAGTATTTTTATAAACTTCACATCAACTTCACACGCTGTGCAACTTGTCAACGTTCCGTTCGTATGCACCTGTATGATACAATCCGAAAAGGTCCTCTGGTTCTAATTCCAAGC
>OLMU01004387.1:0-11350 GCA_900291995.1 Licmophora abbreviata | reverse complement strand
AAAGCGAAATGACCTCAAACAAGAAAGCGAGAGTACAACTACGCGAGTTCTAGCTCGTGAAGTCTTAGATGCATTATATGTAATTGTCCAAGTGAGGGGATAACTCCAAGTCTCGTTCCTACTCTCACACGGTGAGATAGCTTTTTAGACACTTTTCTTTGATGTTCGCGTGCAACGCACTTCGTAAATGCACTTTGCCCCCGTGTTTCCGAATTTCGATTGATTCCTTGTAAGCCCGTCCAAACGCCTCCATGGACGCAATGTCGCCTTTCTGGCAGCTCTTCTTGTATTCGGAGTGTAGTGAGGAGGTCAGCCGATCATGTTCACGGAGCTTTCTGGCATCCGCGATGTAATTCTGCGCGGTTTGAAACCACTTCTTCTTCATGCGATTACAGTAGGATACGACCCAGTCCCATCCTTCCTCATCTTCCAAACCCTTCTCTCTGCAGTATTCGACAAGCAAGTCCTTTGCGTCTTGCTTCACCTGCTTTATGTGCCTCCACTCCTTCGTCCCGTCGTCAAAAAAGACGCTGACCTCGATATCCCGCCCAACGCCACGATGGTCCACAATTTGCATCATCTCAGATTCTGAAACATATCTTGATGCCCACTTCCATCCCGAGGTTTCAAGCAGACCATTGTCAACTGCGTATTGAGCCAACTGAGATTCAATCTCCACTCGCAGATTGTTTACGTGTCCCCAAATTGGCTCATCTTCGGATGCCCACTTGACAAGTACCTCCGGCCTTTTTGATGCGTTATGAGACAAGATCTTTTCAACATGGTCACGGCCCTCAAGTATTTCCGCCCTCGTCATAGTCATCGTTGTCCCATCACTCTGCAGCTCGACCTCATACTCCTCCGCACTCACTTTCTTAATGACGACGACGGAACGCCCGTCCAGTTTAAAGCCGGAGCGAAGCAAAGGGTCGTCATTCTCAACTTCCGGTGGAGCAGCATCTGCTACATTGCTGTTCTCAACGCACGACATGATCTCTTCGTCCTGAAAGTTTAACGTGGAGAAAAATAGAATCTGTTAGGCGTGAAATTCTTCTTGCAGGAACAGTTCCGGCTTCTACCTTCTCACCCAAAGACATATGTACTGCAGTTTAGCCACAAAGTGGAATACGGTTAGCACACGTTTCGACATAATGTGACCTTGCCGCCTCTCGGACTCACCAAGTCGCCGTCGAGATCACCATCTGCAATGCGATGTGGAATAGGATCTTTTCCATCGCCTGGAGCGGCAAACACGATAGCACCGAACGAAAGCTGCTCGAAGAACTCCCAATTGTTGTCTGTCATACCGGGTGGTTTACTTCGAATACAGTCAAGACAAACCAAGTCGCCCTTCTCTGTGCAAGGGAATCGAGATACTAAAACTCTCAACCTTACAATATTTCCAGGATCATCCGAGGCGACTGTACCAAAACCAGAAATGAAAACGGTATCCCTCGGTAGCATAGCACTTGGATCGGCGACCCCGACAAGTGAGGCGTGCTTGTGATTTTCCCATTCTCTAGAGTTGTCGCTGTAATCCTTGATAACTTCTTCGGGTACGCCATTCAACCGCAACAGATTCCAGTACATATCATATCCTTCTAAGCCTCTTAAGTTCCTTTCGCGCCAACGTTCCGGTGGGTCGACTCTAGAAGGATTGAGGTATCGGCCAACCATCTTGGACTGTTCGGATGGGAACAAGCCAGTCACAATCAAAAACACCTTGTTTGAGGAGTTCTTTCTACGAGATTTCTCGACTTTGCGCATTGAACACGGAAGCTGAATCTTTTCAATGCCGGGCTTCTTCATCAATAGACCCTTGTACCATCCTATCTTGGCCCCAAAGATTCGTACCTGGAGTACGTCAGTAGACTGTACCATACTGCTGCTGACGAGGCAAGTTTCGAAGAACGAGAAGGGCGCGAATCCGCACCCATCATGAAACCTCTCCGGAATAAGTTCAAAGTCGCCAGCTTTCAGCTCAAACTGCAACGGATCATGGCGGTTGTGTCCCCAGGCCGCAGTCGAGACCATAAGCTCTAGTCTGGAGGCGATTTTCCCCGCCACTCCGATGCCTGTAAAGTCGCCAAGCTTACTCAATTCTTTGCACAGCTTTCCACCAGCTGCCACGTAGTAAGCTCGGACTATCTTTCTCTCGAAGGAGGCATACTTTGCGTTTCTCCCTTCGTTCTTCTTCATTTTGGCGACGACCAACTCGTAGACCCGATTGTCGATTTCTATCGTCTTTTCGAGTTCGTCAACATCATCGAGACAAGTTTCGGTAATATGGAGCCGGTGTCCAAAGTATGACTTCAAAAAGTATTGGACGCGCTCTGTCTCTTCTTGAAAGATCGGAACAGGCTCGTCATATCGGTAGACATTGGTAGGCCTTATCGTCTTGGTGCGGGGTTGCTTGGGAGGCGTAACGAAGGTGAGAGGTTCGTGACTGTAGTCAACGAACTGTTCACTGCATTCTACAGGCGCACAGTCATCCGAATCACTACGAAACAAGTCGTCCTCGTCATCGCTATCATCAGCGCTTCCGGTGACGGATGGATTGCGCCCAACGATCTCGATGCCCTCGCGGTTCCTGACGACTTCACCATGGCCATCATCGTATTGAATACGAAAGCGCTGTCCTTGACGACACTCAGCCACCTCTTGAATGAGACCTTCGTGCCAACCAGCCTTGACGTTGCGCTTGCTACGGGGAAAGTACTGAAAACAGAAATACAACTCGCTCTTAGCATGAATTGGGAAGCAATCGAAATAAGCCACGAGCCCTACCAACACGATCCTTACCTTCTTGATGCGCGTTCCAGCCTTCAATAGTGTCTGCTGCTCCGTCGCGACAGAGCCGGAGGCTAACTCATCACAACCATTATCAAACAAATCCTCATCGTCCGTGTCAAGAAAAGGATCCTGCGGATCCTCTGTCAACAGATCTTGTTCCAGAGTGTCCGTGCGCGAGATTTTCCTTTTCGATTTCTTCGCCGGTGGTTTTGAGTCGGGAATGACTGGGCGCTTGGTGGTAGAAGTGGCTGCCTTATCAGAGTTCACGGTCGATGGTCCACGAGTACGAAGTTTCGGGAGTTCACTGAGTGTGTGAAGCACGTTAGAGCGAAGCACTGTTTCTTGCCGGCCGCTGGAGTGCCAAATGACGCTTGCGTAGTTGTCATCGCCGTCGTCGTCTTGAAGAAGTGTTGCGAGATGCTCGGCATTCCCAACCCGCACAAAGACAATGCTCGAAAAGGACTTTGGAGTTGCACAGGACATGGCGGAATACAAAGATACGGTGAATGAATGAGAAGTTTTTTCGACCTTCGGGCGAGTTTCGAATCTATGAAGTATACACGATGACCGACGGTACGTCCAAAGCGCGCAACACTCAAGAACCTGTGTCGTACACAGAAGTCGAATGTGGTATGTCAGAAAGAAGGTAGAGGTCTTGGCTTGTTGACTGGTTGCTTCCAGCTTGGATGAGATTGTGAAAGAACAAAACTGACAACGACGCGATCTTTTGTGCTTCGAGAGATGTCTGACACCCTCATCTGCGCGGGATGCATCTCAGACACCCGCGCATTTTCCAGCGTTCCTTTCTCATATGTTTCGTTTTAATTAGAAGAATCTGCGTATGAAATGCTAGAAAATGCTAAGTGCTCGTGCCGACCAAAATCTGTGAGAGATTCTTGTTTGAGTCACTCGACTACCAGAATTTGACTCACTCGACTATTTTTGTGGTGAGCCGCAGTGCGATGAGGCAGGGACGTCGATGATGATCCAAAAAGGATTCATCACACAGGTGCGAATGAGGGCGGGGGTGAACAACGGCAGGATAAACTACAGTGCGAGCACTATTTACGTACGAGGTACGAATAGCAAACAATTGTGAACCATACAAGGACACCATCACCGTCGCTCATCATGACGTCGCTCTGTTTTGATATCCTGTGCCAACCAAGAAGAGTATCTCGCCATATCATTCATACTTTCTGTTATCAATCAAGAAGAGCATCTCGCCGTTGCACTCTCGTTACTGTGGTCCCAAGGCCACCAATGCTAGAATGGGTGCAAAGAACAAGCCTGCCGCCACCAGATAGGCTGGCGCAAAGAGGTCCCTCGAAAGCTGCTGCACAGCCAAGACTCCCAAGTACAATACCGCACCATAAAATGGCACAATGCCAAGGTAGCCCTTGAGTTCGAGCATGTGCAGTGGATCCAACTTTTCCTTTAAAAAGTCATAGGCCACTTGATTGTTTTCGCTCCAGCCATTGTTGGAACTAAGTCCTGCCTTGCGAGACTGAACGATGGCTTCGACCAATCGTTCCTTTTCGGATTCGGTGAGGAGAGTCAAGCCGGGATTGTAAATGGCAGTGTCTTCATCGGCAACATAGCCTCGTTCCAGCTGAACGCCCTCTGAAGCAGAGAAAATCGTAAATAAGGGAGAGAAGAACACAGTGTAAGAGGAGAACGACGGCGACATGTTGCTGTTTGCACTGTATATTCCAAATCGACCACCACCTGCCATTGTGTGGTAGCAGCTAGTATACTCAAGTTGACAGTGCGATGGATCACAACTCACGATAATTGATGGAACCACCGACACCTCTTCCCTCCGTAATGATATCCGCAATACTCTCGTAGGCCTTGAAGGTCTGTTCCGTATTTCCGCCCGCCTGTTGCAAGGACTGTACGACTGCCTGCACCGTGTCACTGGCAAAATCACCCGAATTGTAGGCGTGCGCTACGGACGACGATGTTGTTGTTAGCATCATCATGGCGGCAAACAAGGACGTAACTACCGTCTTGGGAAGTATGTGCCTTGATACCGCGGGGTCGATGTCCTCTTTTGCACTTTGAATGCGGCTCTCGGATGGTCGTGGTGGTGGTGTTGTTGATGTCGTGCTGAACATCACGAGCGTCGTCGTTCGAGTTTTTACTCGGAATTTGTTGGAAAGGAAAGAACCATGAGCACTGAAAGCTTCTGACGGCTTTGGAAGCAAACACAGTAGCAGGATTGATCCTACTACTACTAAGAACGCTCTTGTTGTCGTGGATGCTAGGAGTCTCCTCATGGTCGTCGTCGTCGTCGATGATGTTGAATGATTTGTGCGGTCCGATCTTTTCGTACCAGTACTGCGCGCGCAAAACGTTTCTGATGCGCGCATTTCTGCCTTTTCTGTGTCAGTCAGGTAGACATCGTGTGTGAGATATACGACTGGAGAGCAGTATGAAAGTGTGTCTGTGCCCCGGCGCCCCAACCACATCATGGTAAAACGGCGTCGACACACACTTGATGCGGTACATGTGAATGTCTTTGCAGCATTGACTTCATCGCATCGCTTCAAGAGTGCTCTGTAGGGAAGTCTAATCGCACTGTCTGTCTGACTGATAGCGCCATGTCATCCGGTGATTCCGATACGACGGCATTGGTTCGTCCCAGTCGAGACAATCCTTGGGACGTCTCGGTCGTCTCGTGTGCACCCAAGAAAGTCTTGAGAGAAGTCCTCGCCACGGAAAGCAGTACTACAGTGGTCGGTGCAAGAAGTGACAATGATGGATACGTGGCTGTCTATGGACGAGATCAGATTCGCATTTGGTCGACTACTACTACTGCGACGCCGAGTCATCCTAGCAATACGACGACGACTACTACTTCTACTACCGGTACTACGAGTACTTCTAGTAGTAGTACACATCGAGGACCTTTTCTGCCACCCATGACGGTGCACGCCTGCTTTCACCCCAGTCTTCTCCTGCAGCAACAACCACCTACTGCTGCTGCCGCTTCACCGTCTTCCTCCGCTCCTCGTCCTTCCATTTTGCTCGCACTCGGCAGCAGCAGCACTTCTACTACTAAAACTTCCAAAAGAGGAGCTCATTCCTCCTTTACTTCACCCTCTCGACACACTCCTCACTTTCTTCACGTCTTGACAGCACATCCCACCACCGGTCTAGTCTTGTTTTGGAAACTCAACGTGACAGCGCCACCCTCACTGCTCCCCAAAACCATGGACAGCAAACTAGTCTTGCACTTGCGTCAAGGCGAACACTTGACATGTCTTACAAGTCACAACCACAATACTTTTGTCCTTGGAACGTCCCACAATCGAATCTTTTGGTGCTATCATACACCACTGCCTTGTATGCTCTATGCGAGCGAGTTGGAGCGCAAGAGTAGTAGTAATGGTGGTAGTTGGATGGGACGATTCTTGTCGTTTGGAACGACCAGTGGATCCGAACAGTTACAGGTGGAGGATGCCGTCTGTGGTGTACACGCCTTGTCCATCACAATGACGACAGTTGCCTCTACTAACAACAGCAAGAACAACGACAAGGTCGCCTTTGTCAGTATAACCAAATCTGGTCTAGTGGAAGTCTGGCAAGGAACGACAGCATCATCTCCAGGTTCTAGTAGTGACAACGCGAGCAGCAACTTTGTCGAAACACATCTTGTGACACTGGGAGACGTCGTGCTGGATCAACAACAACAAGAAAAAGGAGGAATAAGTGGCGATGCATCGGGCCGTCATCGTTCTTCCGTACAAGTACTGCAGAGTGCCGTCGATGAGACTACACTGCATGCGATTGTTTGCTACAAGAAGACTCGCATCTATTGGATCATCGGAACTGTCGATACCACTACTACTACACCATCCTTTACTCTTGCATCCGCGGCTTGGTTAAATCGCTTCCATCCCGACGTGTCGTGTGTCGGACTGGTATGTACGAAACCACACACCACCTATGCCATGTTTCAATATGAAAATGGGATTGGTCCTATCACGTGTGTCAGCATGGATTCCACCGCTACTAGCTATGGTATGCACGAGGTGGACTTACCCGTGACTCACGTTCCTCGGTTTGTTCCAGGAACCTTGGGACGAGATGTAGTCACGCATGGGTGCTGGGGGTTGGCGCAGACTGGATTGTGCATTCGGAGTCGCTGCCATGGGGCGGAGTGCGACGAGCGTAGTGTCGCATCGTTCTCGGAGGCGGACGATGCAGTGATTGTACAGACGCTGACGCGTCATTTGCAATCCGCCTTTTGGCATTACTACCAACATGGCGAAGGGGGAGAATTGCGACTGCCTCCGTCCTTGCAAATGGCAGAGGCTGGACCGCTGGAACGCGCCGTATTGGAGACGGCCAAGCAACTGCAAGTCCATCCGCATCATGCCAATCCACTCGAATGTCACTTGGCCTTCATTACGTTGCTCCAAGAGGGTGGCATTTATCGATCGCTCTCATCCTCGAGAGCGCGGTGGACGTTGCTGGGCATTGGACAAGAGCTTGCGGTGCATCGTGCGATGCTCCGTCAGACGGATGCGGCACTTCCGACCGATGCTGTGGCACAGAAATTGCGGGAGTGGCATTCTCCGAACGACGCCACGTCGCTCGAAGGCCTCTGCATTGCATTGCAAGCTGCCGACGCGTTTCGTCAAGACTATGCACAGAACAAGTACGACATTGTGGATCCTACCACTGGTCCGCCTTTGGGATTGCGTTTGCTTCTGACGACACAAGGTGCCTTGCAGCAGCTCTTGCGACAGGTTCTGTGGGATGAAGCGGATGCGCTCGTGGAAGAGCAGACGAAACTCATTGTCACGTTGGCGCTACAGTCGCATCGAGAATCGAGAGGCGAATCTCCATCGTCTGAGGCGTCGTACAAGGATTTAAAGCAAGTTGGCATTTCGCTTATTCGACAGATTCCTAATGATGATCTAGCCTTTCAGCTTGCGGTCGACCACAGTTGGATTGAGGGACTGTGTCAGATGGCGCTGGACCACCGTAAGGACGTCGGCTTTGAGCTGGAGCCCTTGTTTGCCACATTTCAACACGACACCTCGTTTGCATCATTCGTACTCGATTGGTTTACCGAAAAGGGACTTTACGCGGACGTTTTGAACTATGGACGTCTCGCACCTGAGGTGCTCAAGAAAAAGTGCGACACCGACCGTCGCCTGATCCGGTGCCGTTGGATCGCCTCCGTCCGTAGTGGCGAGTACGATCAAGCCGGCGACTGGCTCATGGATGCGGCGATGGACGCCGCGTCGTTGGCCGACACGAAGCGAGCCTTGAGTTTGGCCAAAGTCACATTGCCACGCAAGCGCCGTAAGACAGTGAGTGCCAAGCTAGAGCTAGTCCGAGCCCAAGAAATGCTTGGCCAAGATGAGTCCGAGTCGCCTCTGCAGACGCCCGAGAAGCTCTTGTTGCAGGCCATCGATAAAATCGACGCTGCCCGAACAGACAAAGAGGACGCCATCCGGTATGCCATGATTGGATTGGCAATCGCCAAGACGATGGAAGATGAGGAAGTCCGCATTCAAGCGGCGGCGCGTGTTTGGAGCAAGTGCGTGTCGATCGAGATGCTCCAGTGGATGCAGTGGATTCAGGGCGAGGACAACTACCAGGACCAGGATCTGAAGGATATAATTCTCGAAAGGACGCTTTTTGGTGGACTGTGGAACGAAGTGCGTATGCATCCGGTCGAAGTCAGCTACAGTGGGCGCATCGAGTACGAAGTTTTCCAGTTTTTGGGACTGAATCCAATGGAAAAGCTTCGAACTCAAGCGCTTGCTAAGCTGCGTCACTGAAGCCGATCCGCAACTCTGAGGAACGACTGCATACTGTAAATCCTATGATGTAGTCTGTCCATCTTTTGCACTTCGTGCTTGCATCGTAGCCCGGGAGTGCTAAGGAGTCGATGAGTGAATGAGTCGCGACGTCTCGTCCTTTTTCGCGCTCCCGCGAAGACATCGAACTTTTTGCGTGATGAGAGCTCACGCGACGCGAACACATCATGTCATGCTTCCGAGAAAAACACAAACAGCATCGCGATTGTACGATCACATCACCATGACACTAAGAGAGAGCAAGACGGCTCCTTGGTTGGCGCTTGCGATATCTGCAGCGGCAGCTTCGTTCTCTTACTTCTGCTATGCAAGAAATCCGCGTATTAGAAATCGCCGGGCGTTCAGTGATCTCATAGATACCGGTACCGCCTCGGACGATGAACTGTCGTCACTACTCTTGCAGCTACATCAGCGTGGCGAGAGTTCTCGTTCGGATCACTGCATCTACTTGGACTACAACGGCACGACACCCATTCATCCGCACGTGCTTACTGCCATGCTTCCTTATCTCACGATGCACTTTGGAAATCCGTCCAGCTCCCACTGGTACGGACAAGCTCCAAAGATGGCGGTAGATCGGGCCCGTCGGTCACTCTTGTCACTGCTCAATGCTGATAGCGACGATGACGACGAGCCGCTCTCCTCCATTTGGTTCACAGGCTGTGGGACCGAATCAGACAATCTAGCGATTGAACTGGCACTGAGCAGCAGTACTGATGATGATGGCCAGTCCCCGAAAAAACATATTGTCACGTCCAATGTGGAACACCCTGCAATTGACGTCTGTCTCCGTTCCGTCGCGAAACGCAATGCCATGGTGGACATCACCTTTGTACCGGTCCAGCGGGATGGACGAGTCCGAGCACAAGATGTCATTGACGCGTGTCGTCCCAACACGGTCTTGGTCACCCTCATGTTGGCCAACAATGAGAGTGGAGCGCTGCAGCCGGTACGGGAGGTGGCGGAAGCTTGTCGTCAACGACACATTCTGTTTCATACCGATGCGGCGCAAGCCGTCGGAAAGGTGGACGTATCGCTGGCAAGTCTTGGTTATCCTGACATGGTGACCATTGTTGGACACAAGATTGGGGCGCCCAAAGGAGTGGCGGCGCTCTATGTGCGTGACAAGTGCTGTCAAGAGCATGGACGGGCCTTGGCCGACGGGGGTGTCTTGTTACTGGGCGGTGGCCAAGAGTTTGGACGGCGGGGTGGCACGGAGAATGTGCCGTATATCGTGGGACTGGGGAGAGCTGCTGATTTTGTGAAACAACAATGGCAACAGAATGCGGCGCATATGGAAGAGATGCGACAACGATTATTGGACCATCTCACGAACGAGCTTGGACAAGACATGGTACGACCGAACGGACCTACCGACCCATCTCTACGATTGCCCAATACGCTTAGTGTCGGGCTCCGAAACATTCACAGTGGGGAGTTGCTCGCATGTATTCAAAATCAAGTGGCTGCCAGTGCGGGAGCGGCTTGTCACTCGGAAGGTACTGGCATTTCAGCCGTATTGAAAGCTATGGAGGTGCCTCCCGAATTTGCAATGGGCACTCTGCGACTGAGTGTGGGACCGACGACGCGTCCGGAAGACATTGACACGGCGGCTGATATCATTGCGCGAGAAGCCAAACTGCAATTGGCAAGCAGAAAAGGTACTTCTAGCTAGTACGCCTGGCGGAGTACAGGTGGGAAGGAGGCTGACTATCACAACGCTGTTATATTCTCCAAGGACCGTTGCAGTTAAAATCACTCAAACGCGTGTCAGAGCTAGATTACTGGAGAAGTCTCTGTAATAGAACCTATGCAATCTTAGTCTATTATCATATTTCAACGTGATCTCGCTGCAAGAGAGCTTCGGCAACAAGGACATGATGTTTGGAAGTCTCGTAGCCATTGATCGATGCAGTCGGTGTGAAAGCCATGAATACATGGAAGGATCTTGCGCTCGCTTCCCCGCTGAAAGTCTTGAAGGCAGATTGCACACTGCCTGCATTTCGAAGGCAGATCGTTAGGGTTATGTACAATCGACACGGGCAAGCTACGAATCTGGGACTCGATTGCGCCAGATCGAGCTCTTGCAAATCGCTGAGCCGAAGATGCGTTCAAGCTCCTAGTGGAAGTCAATTCATGATACAAAACATCGCTAACCCAAAAGGAACGCCCCGCAGGAGTATCGATGCGCCTCATGGGCACATCCGTCGACTGCTGATTCGCAGGAGGAGACCTTATGATGGGAATGGCAGTTTGCGTCGATGACTGGGTAGCATTGGCTTCCTGCTGTCGACGCCGAGTCCCTTCTGTAGAATCATCGAAAGTCGAAGTGACTGTTCGCACAACAAATCCTCTCTCCGGATGACGTGAAGATGAGACATGGCTTGTACCTAGACTTCTTCTTTCGGGAGGTTCGCGCTGTCGACGAGTCCCAGTAGATGCTCTAAACGCCCGTGGTGGTTGTGGACGCCGCTGCATGTAGTCTTGCATGTCCGGAGTAGTACGCGATGTTAATGGGACAGGAGGAATGCTACGTCCCAGACGCCTAGTACTTGGTGTACGCTGCACGCGTGGATCGTCCGTGCTCGCGGAAGAAGCTGGTTGTTGTTGTGGCGCCAATGTTGAATTCACCCGAGTCGAGCAGACACGCGAACCGCTGGTGTCCCGCCTCTGTCCCGTTTCCACACTGGTCGGTCGAATCCGAACTGGTTTTC
>OLMU01004384.1:0-13566 GCA_900291995.1 Licmophora abbreviata | reverse complement strand
GCTTTTTTTAGTTGATTGGTTTTGTATTTTTGTGTTGGCGATCTTTTCGATAGATTTTTGGTTTGGAGTTGGAATTCTAGTGCGACGTCACCCTGCGACATTTGTGATTGGCTCTCCGAGACCTCGAAATTCCCTACCTACGTGGGGTATTTGTACTGACATCTGCGCAGTGACGTAGTCTCTGTAGCTATCATACTGAGTTCTACGTAAAATGATGAAAGATGCGGTTCAATTTTGATGGGGAGACACTCTTTCAGCGCGTTGTGGCCGGACCACCATGAGTCCTCCTTCCGATGCCAACGCTGCGCCTCACAGTCCTCCTTCCTTTCCTCTGAGTGATCCGTTTAGTGAAGATGACATTCAGCAGCTGCTAGGAGCGATGCATGGTTACGAGGGCCTTATTCAATCTGAGCAAAGAGACGATCAAGATGAGACGCTGCTACCAGCATCGTCTGCTGGAAGTGCAGCAGTTGGTTCTCCGGGTTATTTGCAACAGACAGACGAACAGGACGACATCAAGGGCGAAGGGACGAGTTGCACCACTCGATCGGAAGCGGCAGCCATTCCGGAAGAAGTATCGTCCGAGGCACGAGCACAGCGCAAACGGTGTCGCGAAAAGCAAAGAAGGTCCGATACAAACAAGCATTTCAGCGACCTGACCGTATTGCTGCAGCGCATCGAGACAGAAGACTTGGGAGAGGATGGTCGACTTTCGTCTTGTAATTTTGGACCCATGAACCGCGTGGATTTGATTGCTAGAACCATTGGCGTCTTGGAGCGTATGAGAGACGCCAGCAAGAAGCGAAAGACTCAGATTTCTGACCTGCAAAAACAAGTGCAAGAGGCCAATCAAATGGCAGAGCACACAGCGGCGCGCTTGAAGGAAGCCACGCTGTACCAGCAGGGACCCCCGAAGCCGGTAAGTGCGGTAGCTGCAAAGAGTTGAGGAGAAGCCACTGTTTGAAATGACTGTTCTAACGCCGCCTCGAATTTCTCTTCTTTCGTCTCGAATCGCAGGTCATGATGATGGTACCAATGATGGTGTCTCCAGACGGCATGACGACAGCCGGAGCACCAGCCGCGCCCTTTTCTATGGCAGCACCGACGCACTTTATGCCGCAGCCGTTCATGTCGCAACCAGCTGCTGGTACTGCTCCGCTGACCACTGCTGGCACAAGTTCAGGCGCCGTGACGACTTCCGTCGCCACGGCTGCTCCAGGGACTACGACCATGATGGCCATGCCTCCCATGATGTTTAATGCTGCCATGCAGCATCCCATGACGACACCCGTTATTCATACTCCTGGCCAAGCGACAGCGACTACTGCACCCGTACCAGGGCAAACAAAGCAGCAACTGAATATGAACAGTGCCGGCGGGAACTTGGCACATTGTGCATGAGCAGGAGGGACTATGGTTAAACTTCATAAACTCAACTTACAGTGTCATTCTTTCGCTGATTGATGCAGTCTTGTTTTGTTAGACTATTCTTAGACCCCATATTTCTCACTTGGTCGGCGACCTGAGCATCCATTACCAATATATCTACACACTCGTCATGGCTTGCCACTTGTTTGCGTACACGCTTTGGTTTGGACCCCGTGCCATCAATTCATTGTGTGTCCCCTGTTCGACAATCGCTCCGTCCTTGACGACGATGATGCGATCGGCGTAGCGACCGACAGCCCACTTGTGAGACGAAAGAAGAGTTGCGGCACCCGTTCGTCGCAACGACATCAAAAACTTGGCTTCTTCCACCTCCGACATGTGCACCAATACATCATCCAGGACCAGCACGGATCCAATCAGGCACTTGTCAATGCCGTTGGGCGACTTGGCGGCATTGTCATTGTCGAGAATCGTCTGGGCCAAGACGCGAGCGAGGAGCAACTTGGACCATTCGGATGGCGAGAGGACGTTGCACCGTGGGCGCAGTGGCGATGGCTTCAGTTCGTCCTCGTTGGCGGAGACGACCGTCGACAGTTTGGAAGGTAGCCTAGCAAGTAGTGTTGAGGAGAGTCCCGACAACTGAAACGAAATAAGAAGAGTGACAAAAGTGAGGATAGGTTCATGAAATATAGGAAAGGTGGCGAATAGTCATCTTACCTGCAACGCGAGTGATATACACGCTTTCTCATTCGAACTTAGTGTGTGAGGTTCGTTCGGACTGTGCATATCATCGACCGGTTCGAGTATCTCTTCTACACTCATTCCTGAACACAGCTCTGCGTTGTCAGTCATTGTCCGCACATCATTGAGAACCAGACCGAGTCGTTTTCTTAACTGCATTCGATCCCATTTTGACGTCTCCAGGCCTCCTAGGGAGATGGACCCCCGAACCTTGGTACTCGAGAGAGCTGACGCTGGAGGTTGCAGCATGGCTTCGGCAATCGATGTGAGTAATCTTGTCTTTCCAGAGCCGTCGTCTCCGACCACTACTACAACTTCGCCATTGCGACATGCAAAGTTGGCTCCCCTGACCGCCCAAGCCCGTTTCGATGTGTGCGCTGCCCAGAGATCGCTCACTTCAAGTCCTTTGGATGGCGAAATGGAAGCCGCCAGCTGTAGGTTCATCTGAGGCGAGTACTGCGAGCGATTAAACTCTGCTGCAGTGTTGGCTAACGATTGCAAGAAGGAAGAGGCAGCTGAGCGAGCAACAGACTGTGCCATTACTGCTGACAGGGCTTTCCATGTCAAATGCAGAGCAAAGATAGAAAGTATAGACATATCCAGAAAAGAGTCAAGCCGAATAATTCCATTGAGTGCTGATGAGTCAACAGAAATTTTGGTCACGGCCAGCGCCACCGGCGGAAGTGCTAGAAGGATGGTACCGAGAACTCCGTATCCGACGAGCAGAAGTGTGGAGCGAAATGAGGAGTAGGAGACGTTTCCACTTGACCTTACTGGGCTCGTTCGCCATCGCTCCAAATTCGCCTCGAGAGCTCCTGGCTTTGACATCAAACTGAGTCGTGAGGCGCTCGATACTCCTAGCTGTGAAAGACTGTCAGCATTTCCGGTGTGCAGCCCAGATTCATCTTCATCGCTGCCACTAGCTACCACCACAGGGACGGGACGCTTCCGCTCAATCACTGGGAGATAAGCCACCGTCAAGAGGACGGCAAATATGGAAGCCTTGAAGGCAATGCGCAGCGGGTGATCCAGGATGCCACCGAGTTCACCAGCCGTCAGTTCTCGCAGCATCTCGCCCAGAGCGAAAAAGATCTGTTTGATCTCGCCACCTAGCACACTGAATCCAGGAGGCCACTGTCTCCACTGCTGTAGCATGACAACGTCTGACAGCGCTTTCAGGATTCCCACCAGTGCTGGCTGCACGACAGAAACCGTCATAATGATGATAACGGATAGGACCAACATAACGAAGGACGTCAGTCGTGTCGACTCCACTGCTCCAACGAACTGTGAGCCAGCCGCAACAGAGATTCGCTCGGACAACGCTTTGTCGATGGGATCAGAAGAAACAAGCCGCATAAACAACTGGCCATACTCCGTGGCCCTCTTGACATCCTTACTGACTTCCGCCGCCTTCATTCTTATTTTCACATCATTCATTACAATGTTTGTGGCGGAGCACAAGTAAGCAGCAGTCAAAGCAAAATACAACCAGCCATCAAACGACGATCCCAAGGCTCCCGCGACTCCCGGAAGCGTGGTCGATAGGAGCTCAGATAAAGAATGCGGGACGACAACGTCTGAAACCATCGGCGCGAGCTCACGAGCGCCGACCAGGATGAATCCCAAAGCCATTGCGTCCAGTGTCGCCCGAGAGCGCCCTATAGACCGCGCTACGCGAGCGTCTTTGACGGAAAGAAGAGACGTCGACTTTCCATCGTTGCAGCGCTCGAGTAGGTCCGCTATCGGAGGGGTCCGTGACGATGCAACACCACGCCCCTTTGTGTTCCGTGTCGGTGATGGTAAGTGTCCAGGCGACGCGGATGGGTTCTTTTGACCAAAAATACCCTTCCAGCCTCGTCGGGTTTCCGCATCCTCTTCCCTCCATGCATCCAAGCTTGCAGCAGCATAGGACTTATACGAACTGTCACTTCCCCTGCCCAGTAAGCGAGATACTGAAGGTAAGCGTGGAATAGGAGGTACCATTCTCGCAATCTGTCCCAAAAATGACGATCGTTCGCCATCAGCGAGCAATGGAGGTCTTGAGTGCTTCTCTGGTCTGGAGTTGTCTTGAAGGGAATCTGACTTGCTGGAAGGACGGTCATGATTCGGGCGCCGCTGCACTTCTGGGGGCCGCTTCGACGGTTCGACTTTCAACGAGGCAATTGGCGGACCGCTGGCATACTCTGGAGCAAACGGATTTGTCATGCCTTCTTGCCACTCGTCGCGTGACTGTGTAGGCAGCGGCCGTCGGTTTGCCAATACTCGATCATTGAGCTCTCTCTGTCCCCGTACTGCTGGTTGCCCCTGCTGCGACGAAGTGATCATACTACTGGGAGGCGAAGCACCTCCATTTGCGCGAATCATTTTGGCTTTTCCAGCAGCAAGATTTTCCAACGGGCTCCGTCTTGTTTGCGGGTGCGACGAATCCAAGCTCTGTGTAGCTCTCCCCTCGCTAGCATCGACACCCGCACCGTACAGTTTATACATTTCATATTTCCCATTTGCCGGCTCGTCATCACTTTCGCTTTGATCTTCCTCAGGGGCAGACCGTCGTGGTGCTCCAAGTCCAGAGACGGGTCCCGCCGGCCATGTCTGAGTTCCAACATCTTTCGTTCTTGCTTGGTCCGTCTCACCGGAGAGAAGCCCCAGATGGGGAACGGAAAAGAGCTGTTTGGCTCGACCCGACACAGATTCTTCCAAATCCGCGAGATCATCGAGTCTTCGTTCTACTCGTCGCCAAAGCTTCCTTAGGGTACCTGGTGTCTGCTGCCGAGGTGGTGGTCGTGCCTGCTGAGATCTCACTTCTGGTGGAGGCCTTCGCTGTTGCGTTCGAAACCCCTGCGAGTCTCTGCGAAACTGCTGTTGTGGTTGTTGCGCATTACCACGCGAGAATTGTTGCTGAGGTTGTGGCTGGTTCTGCATCTGCCACTGAGGATGACCTGGAGGTTGTTGGCGTCTTTGATTCAAAAACTTGGGCTGCTGTGAGACGACACGAGGAGCTTGTTCGGTTGGTGATGGTGCTCTTCTTTGCTGCTGCTGTAAACGCTCTTGTCCGGCTTGCCACTGCTGCTGCGTCGACGTGTATCCTGGAGGTTCCAGCGGTGGACAAACGTCATCCTTAGGTCGATTTGGATCCGGTATTATTTTCTGTGGTGGCGGCGGCGGTGGTGGTTGACCTAGAGAGGATTGCGATGAAAGTTCATCCAACTTTTCTTCGATGGTCTTTGCCTCCGACTCGTGCGGCTCGGACAGTTTTATTTCTGATTTGTCTGGCTTCATCACGACGTTCCGAGATATTTCTTTGGGTGGCGGTGGAGGGGAACCGGATCGCAAAGCCCTGATCCTTTCCTCTAGAGCGTCACTTGGATCAGTCCCGAGCTTGTCGCTGCCTCGTGGCGGAGGTGGTGGTGGACGCTGTTGCAGCAGGAAAGGGTCAACCTGACTCTCCTGTGGTGTTCGACTCGATGCCTTCAGCACTGGTTCTGAATGAAGCAGCTTGTCATTTGGAGTCGCGGTTGTTTTCTCCGGTGGCACTCGACGATTCCGTAACGACGCCTCGAATACCGAGGATGACGAAGTGCCTGCAGGCCTGAGCCGTCATCCAAGGCACATGTCCAAGCAATACAGTACAGCAGCACATGACGAGAGCAGTATGCCTTCTTCTTTGTCGCTGTTTCGTCGTCCTGCTCGATGATTGTTCCGTTCTCATCGTGTTGACTCTACTACGAGAACGCAAAAGGCCGCGTGTATGATGTATGGATTGATTTCTGTAGTAGTGATGAATGGTCCGAAATTGAAAGAGACCAAGGACGCCGTTTTCAGTGTTCGACGATTTCAAGATGGCACAACGCCAAGATTATAGCCCAAGGACTCAACGAATCAAAGTGAAATAGAATGGTCGCCGTGACGATGGGTCAATCTATTTTATGTACTCTCGTCGTATCGTCGCTCATCATAGTCTACTCTCTCTCGTCGCGACGCGTTCTTTTTTGACGGCGCGCGAGGTCTGCATACAGTGCCACGCGTAAGAAATAGGAGCGCGCACGGCTGTCTGTCCTCCGTCGTGACCCGATTGTCTGAATCGCGGTACGTGCGTCATCAGGCGTTATTTTGTTGCTCCTCGCGCGCGGTGAACATGTATAAAGGAATCTACGTACGTGTGTGTGTATGTAGGATGAGTACCAGCTAACAATCCGAAATGGTTCAACATGGATGGCGGTGCATCATCGAAAACTCCAAACTTTCAGCACAAGCTGATACCGGCAACAAGACGTGGTGCTCAGAGACATCGCTCTCGGTGTTTCAATTATTCTCCTATTGCTGTGGGATTGCCTCAGTTTCGTGTGTTTGCTTTGTATCCTTGGATCTAGGCTTCCCCAGAATCCTCTGTTTGACTTGAGACATGTCAGAATCAACACGTTTGGCCTCGCGAGGAGGTGACGACCGCTCGCCGCATGCAAACGCACACGCGGCTACTCCTACTACCAGCAACGACAACAGCAGCAGTACAGAAGACTTATCTACTGCCTCGTTGCTGTTGAAGCAAGGCACGGACCCCACAGAGGACGCCACAGCCTCCATATCTCATCCAAGCAGCAGTGACGCTGGATCGGACGATCTCTTTGTGGTGGAAGACTCCTCCTCCTCTTGGATTCCCATGCTGGCACGACAGCTCGAGTTTTACTTTTCGGCTGCGAATCTCGCGAGAGACGTCTACCTCCAAACCATTCGCAGTAGACACGATGGATACGTACCGGCCAGTGTACTGGCAAACTTTGCCAAGGTCACGACGCTCACGCCGCCGACCAGTAGCAACACGGAAGAAGACCGCATCCAGGCTGTCTGCAAGGCTGCCCGGGACTACAGCGAAGCGCTGGAGGTAGTATCCCTTTCGCAAAAGACTTTGAAGCGCATTCCAGAGGATCCTAGCGAGGACGAACTCGTTTCGAAACGGCCACCGCGGCTCTTGGCCATTGGACTTGTTGCGGATCATGCTGCGGTCGTGACGCCGCCCCTCACTCCAACAAGGTCCACTGTGCAAAATACCATCATCTTGCGAGATGTCTCGTCGGACGTCAAGGAAGAACATGTACGAAGTCTCTTTGACTACGAGGGGTGTCCTCCCGTACTAGATGCTCACTTGGATGTGGCAAACTGCTGGTACGTAGGAGAAAGTCACGCCTTGTGTCTCGATTTGTTTCGTGCGACTGTCGGGCTGGACATTGGTGCACGGATTGTGTGTTGTTGGTGTCGTTGCTGACCTTCTTTCCTACTTTCTACGCACAGGTTCGTGACGTTGGACTCCACATCACGTGACGAAATGATGAATGTCATGCTCGCCCTGCGATCCAAGAAGCTCCATGATGGCGAACCCGTCAAGGCTCGGCTCAAGAGCGTCGCCGCCGTGACTTCCTCCTCGGTGCCGCCCCCCTTTTATCCACATTCTCCGACCATGACGGAAGGAGTCGTCATTTTGTCGCAGCCCTCGCTGTCACCGCGCAAGACAAGGAATAGGAACAAGAATGCGAAACAAAAGGCAACGGCGAGAGGGTTACGTGGGCAGAGTCATAAGAGCGCGACCAAGGCGAACAACAAGACCAGCGATGAAACTACCAAACTCAACACTCCTGCTGCTACGTCCTTGAAACCCCGACCATCGCTCTCTACAGATGAGTCTCACTTTCCTTCGCTGCCGCCCACGTCGAGCATTATCAACAACACCAGGAACGACAATAGCAGCACGACGTTGGTGGACAATATGGACGAAGTTCACAAAACCAACACGACGACGGACAACGCCTCGACCGCTACCACCCAGAGTGCCAGCTCGTCATCGTTAGTGTCAAAGGAGAACAAGAGCTTTATCGCAGCTGCTACCGGTGCGATTAGTAGTACAACTACCGCAGGTGGAGGGTATGCGGCGGCCTTGTTGAAGGGAGCTACTTCTAGTAATACCAAGCCGCAGACGACACTGCCAAGTGCTACTACCAAGGTGAGTTACCTGTGCTTGCACTATTTTGAATTCATTGTGCTGGGCATGAAGATAGCTCGAGTGTTCCTCGATGTTTACGCGACGATCCTATATTGATCCATGGACGCCTTTTGTTATTCGTACTGTCTGATCCGCGCGGGAATCGAAAATGGGAGTCGTCAGGTGTGTCAAGTGATGCATTGGGCTGCGATAGACTTACATTGCTTCTTCGTTTCTATAACACCCCTGAAACAGAAGGAAAAGACTACTGGTCAGGTTATGAAATTGGAACGGCAAGTAGGCACGTCCGCTTCCCCATCCGGCAAAGAGCCAGCACCAGTGGGCATTCCGACGCCAACGTCCAGGGCAGCACCGGTTTGGGGTGGTGGTCGTTCTTTTGCCGACATTGTCTCGTCATCATAGTGCGACTCTTACGCTTTGTAGAGAGAAGTAAAGAAATGAGAGGCATTTGTGAGTGTTACTGTATATGTGAACTGCACTGGGATGGTCGATGAAAGGCTGAACATTGGGATATTGTGTGAAAGCTGCGCGGCGGCAAGTAGCGGTTATGTATTGGATCCGAAACTACTACGACAAGTCGAGCTACGTAGAGATGATAAGACTTGATTCGACGAGATCGAAATACAAGGATCTTGGAAAGAACGAACAACGGCTTAGCTATTAATAAGAAAATGAGAAAAGAAAATTACGTTGACGAGGTTTCTATGTTTTTATTTGGCTCTTCGCCAATGTTTCGGCACGCCGCAAACGCGCTTTCTTTCGAAGTTCCGCCATTTCAAACAAGGAGAGCGTCTGTGGAACGCAGCCGCAAGCACATCGAGGCGCATGTGCCGCTGGTAAAATTGGTGGCGGCGGTGGCTGTGGCGAACCATCGATGGTCCCGCAGAACATGGATTCGACGGGCTGCGATTGATCGTTTGTGGTCACATATCCATTCGTTGCTTTTTCGTCTACAGAAATATGCAGCTCTGCGCCGATCGCCAAGTGATCGCTCGGCCAGATGTTGCTCGGAAGCAAGTGACCGCAGTGAAGCTCCCGTGTATTAAGCTCAACAAAAGATGTCGGCACGGAAAGTCGTTTCGTTTGAGTGACTCGTTTCGCCTCAAAGAAGATGTAGTCCAACAAGCCGACAAAATCGTTCGTAACATTAGTAAACGACAAGCCCTCGCCTACAACGTTCCCTTTGTCATCGGAAAGCGCATACGCACTTTTCAGTGAAAACGGATTGGCGAGCTCCTCATCATTCATCCAGTCGAGGACGTCCAGGCGCTCCACCTCAATGTTGTCATCATCCTTCAGCCCTTTATGACGCTCGGCGTCAACGTCAACGTTATCAAACATCTCTAGCTCTCCCGAAATCGGAACCCCGCCTCGCAAACACAGCTCAAAGAGACGGGTCGCCTGACTCTTGACACGCGACGCCGAGCTCATGGGATTATCCGACCACCAGTAGCCCTGCGAGCATCGATCGCATTCGTAGACCACTGCCACCTTGTCCGACAGGTCAGGAGCATTGCTAGAAGCAAATACACGACGCTTGTGCTCGTCGTCAATTACACTGACAATGTTTCCATTGCAAACGACGCAGCGGCTGAGAAAGTTGGCCGGTTCTAAAACCACTCCATGTGCGAGCAAGAGATTGACCAGGGCCGATTCAAGATTATTGAGGCCTCTGGGATTGACCAAGTAGGTACCGGGAGGACAGTCTTTGCGCAAAACGAGTTTTGATGATGTAGTGATCAACGTCCGTCGCTCATTTCGACATCGTTCAAACAGAGTCCTACCGAACAACAACCAACAGCAACAATGTACAAAGTCAGAGAGCATACGATTTCCCCAGTCCAGTAGTACACACACATGCTCTTACAGCTTCCCCAACTTGGTTCTTTCTATTTCTTCTTGTTCCGTTTCCAACGCCGCATCGATGCCCAGTATCCGGAGCCACCGTGTAAATCTGTTGAGGGTGTAGTCCAGCATGTACCGTATCTCAGGACAGGTCGCGGCTGCTGTTGTCAACGACGACGACGGGTCGTCTCGCAAACTCAGACGGATCATTGGACTCGACATATCATCACCTTCCTCTTCCTGATGAAGCCCTCGATACCAGGGAGCAATCATCTTGGCATTGACTCGTCCCTGAGCCAAGTACTGATGCACGGATGTGCTGGGCTTCGAATTCAAGTCGCCACAAAAAATGACAGGCTCACATGATGACAAGCTACGAGTCGACTGAAACAGATGACAGCGCTGCAATACGTAGTGCGTTTGACACAACTTGACGTATTCATAGAGAGGATTCCAGTGCAAGTGTGCATTGGCAATCACGACCGTCTGCCGTGTCATCGTATGTTGCAATCGTACCAACAAGGCCACGTTGCGACGCAGGAAGCTTTGCTGGAGTCCCTCCAAACTGCCGGTGCTAGAGCCTGAAGTAGTAGAACTGGTATCTGTGTTCTCCCGAGCCGATGTTTCGGAACCAATGTCTTTTGTTTGCATTCCCAGAGTACCCAAGTCGTCGAGCCGTACTACTTCATAGTCGACCATCGTCCAGGTATCGGACCGAGCAAACAGACACACGGCATCAATCCGTCCACCCGTACTGCCTCCTCCTTTCGTCGTGGGGGTGCTGGCAACCTCACGAAATCCCAATTCTGCCAAGGTATTCGACAGTTCATCCAATTCGTCGACCTCTTGTAGGCACAAAACGTCGATTCCCAGTTGACAAATCCGTCGCAGACAGGACTGCAGCAGTTCCAGTCGCTTTTCCGGAGCAAAAACAACGCTCTGGTATAATTTTGGCAAATGATGATGTGATCGTCGATTGCAATAGGACCTGGCTAGAACGTTCCAAGAAACGATGCGCAGTGGTATCGAAGCATTATTCAGGGGCTGCGTTGGAGCAGTACCGTGGTCCTGAGGAAGGTCTACAAAGTCGAGCGTTTCGACCCAATTCTGTCTTCGTTTTTCTTTTTTTGACGCAGAGCTGCGCTTCTTCGCTTGATTCTGATGGTGCTTCTTTTTGCTCTTTGTCATGGTGAGGAAGACTACGATGGATGTGTTTGGGGATCGTCGACGCCGTCCTCTGATGTGCCTGGTACCTGGTACTCTTGACTCTCGTCGTCCTCGTCGTTTCAGGTTTCAACCCTCCTCTTCATCATCACGCGTCTCTCCTCGTCGTGACCGCCTGTAGACCGCCAAACCTGTGAGTGTGGAATCTTCTGCCAGCACGGGCACGTGTTCAGTCCAACGCATACGTGTTTACGACAAACTCACATACAGATCTGCAGCGCTCGTCATGATGATGTCGAACGTGATGTGAGTTTTCCAAGTTGAAAGTTCTGTGTTGTAGCGACGATGAAAAGGCACCATGACAACAGCAGCAGCAGCACTTCGAGCCTCCACCAGCATCATGACATTGCTCCTCACCTCATGGAGGATATCAAAGACCACAGGATTCTTGACTAGGAATACTTCTCGAATTCGAAGTAGGCTGCACGCGCCATCACAACAACGTGATTGCTCGTACGTTTCCGCTGCCTCAACCAACAACAACGACGACAGTATTACCGAAGTCATGCGGCGCGAATCTCTTAGAGGAATGGAGCAGCTAGTAGATCACTTTTCTTCTTTGTCTTCCTCATCATTGACCGCCCCTGTTTCTCCAAAACTCTGGACCACCCCTGAACAAGCTCAATCCTACATGGAACAACACATTGACGCCATTCTCTTTGACTGCGATGGTGTCCTATATCGGGGTGACGACCTCGCTCCCGACAGTAGAAGGTGCATAATGAATCTACTTGAAAACAGAAAGAAACTCTTCTTTGTCACCAACAATGCTGCGTCCAGTCAAAGACAGATGCGGGACAAACTCAGGAGCATGTTGCACTGCCATTCCCTCGTGGACGAGCAAATGATTTGCAGTTCGTATTCGTGTGCCCAATACTTGAAGGAACAACTGATGGAAAAGAAGAGTCAAGATGAAGACGCGAACAAAGTCATTGAGGAAAGGACGCCTCGTGAGAACAAGAAGCGCATCCACGTCATTGGGACGGAAGGGCTTTGTGAAGAGTTGCGAGTCACGGGTTTTGATGTGACTGGAGGGGCGAGACTGGATGATGAACCATGCTCCATGAGTCGAGAGGAGTTGGCTGCTTACAATTTTGATGATGATGATGATGATGATGATGACTTTCGTAAGGTCGATGCCGTTGTGGTGGGACTCGACACTGCCTTCAACTATCGCAAATTGTGCATTGCCACGGTGCTGTTGCAGCGCAATCCGGAGGCCTTGCTCGTCGCGACGAATCAAGATGCTTTTGATCTGGTCGGGGCCGATGCACGACATTTGCCTGGAAATGGAGCGCTTGTGAGGGCATTGGAACATGCATCGCAGCGAAGGTCGGTCAATGTGGGAAAGCCAAGCTCTGTGTTGGCGGATCTTATTCAGCGACAACATGGTCTCGATCCGAAACGAACCATGATGGTTGGAGATCGACTCGATACGGATGTGCGGTTTGGCGTTGAGGGAGGCATGGTGTCGACGTTGGTCCTTACAGGCTGTGTTCAAGCGGAAAGCATAATGACAATGGGAGAGGGAACTCGAGAAGAACCACTTCCAGATGTTATTGTACCCCATGTGGGAATGTTGGCGTGACGAGGTTCGGCGACGACTTCACTTTACCATCTTGGTTGTTTCCCTCACCTGTAAGCTTGCGGAAGTTAGAAATGTGAGACTGGTTTCAAGAACGATGTGTTGTCTGTATAGTACTCCGAGTATACTCTTCGTCGGAGTCGACTGCAACTGGCCATAAGTAGTTGATTCTGTTGTTACCTACAGCATTGAGTACCCATAATGAATTTCAAACGCAGAAAGTCCATGCACAAAAAACCGGAGTGTTGAAAGAACGTTGCAGTGGAAATTCCCGTCACGTTTCCGCGAGTTGCGCCCACGTTGATGATGTTTCTCGTTGCGCTGCCGTGATGTGTCGATCGCACCGTCTCCATCTGCACATGTTCCAACGGTCCTTCTCCACCTCCCATAGCGATGAATAGTATAAGCGGAACCGGGTCTTTCGCTCGGAGTGACAGCTCCTCCAGCAGCGACGCCAGCCCCGGCGATTGGAGTGCACATCACCACTGGGCCGGCGCGGAAGATTGCGTGCCGCACATGATGTCGTCCAGTGACATTCCTGCCATTGGTTTGCCTCCTCTTTCCCCTTACTTTAAGGACCGCAAGCGACTTTGTCCTACTCCAAGCTCAGCGGCCTCACGTGTGGCTACCAGTCCTGTGAAAGCAATAGCGGCCACGACGAACCTGTCTTCATTGCTCATTTCCGTGCAAGACATTGACCTCGACGAGGAAGACGAACCTGCTGCTGTCCAAGCCGGAAGCAATTCTACCATGCCAAAGCGTTCCTACCAGAAAGCGAATTATATCT